>MU226511.1:299751-312412 GCA_018584345.1 Thuja plicata
GTTCTAATTTTCCAGGTGAAGGTTCATCTTAGTCATATAAGAATGCCAGTTGAATTTCATTGCCAGATCATCTGTATTGGCGAAGTTATTAAGGATTTACTATTGAGATTTTAGGGTGCAAAACCTTGGAGCTCAATTTTTAGGACCTTAGAGGCCCCGGATCGAGGTCAAACCCCCAGTTGACTAGCACTTTGCGAGTTAGGCACTGTAGATCGCGATCTCCCCTTTCCGGAAAGTGGTTATAATAGCCAATTGGAGCTACGGTTCAAAAGTTATGGCTTCCGGAAGTTGGGCTACCTAATCTCATATTTTGTAAATATTTAAAGTCGACCCTTTTGTAATAAAAGTGAAAAATAATTAAATGCTAAGGGTAGTCGGCCTTAATGGCTAGATTTCTGAAACCTTCTCGGGTGGTGGAAAATTGCCTATTTAAGGAAGGCCCGTGGTGTTTTCTAGGGCAGTTTTGGGTGGTTATTTGAGGATTTGTCCTATAGATTATTGTAAGGGATGCCCATGTGGCTTTTGATATTATAATTCTGAAGTTTGTAATTCCACATTTGTGGGGCCAATAAGAAGCCAATTTTCTGTTCTTGCAAATTTCTTTTGTTTCTCTTTGTTTCTGCCATGTACTTGTGGTATTAAGGGGAGTCCCCTTCACCAACTCCTCTCTCTGAAACTTTGCATTCTATTATGAGTAGGTTGTTAAGTGCTAGTATGATTACCTTACCTCCTATTCGATCTCTTCTTCGTACTACGATAGCTTCAAAATCCTTTTATTCCACCGCTTTTTGCCAATACCATCGCTATAATATCCATGACACTAAAAAATGTTACTCTCTAAAGCATAAGATTCAAGATTTGATTGATTCTAAGGCTTTATCTGTTGATAATTTTGATGGTAGTAGAAACAAATTTGTCTCTCTTCCTAATCAAAACCTCCAAATTTATACCAATCCTCTACCTACACATGATACTAATACTATAGCTCAACCATCTTCTGTAGACATTGTTTATGATTCAAAGATGCATGCTCTTAATAACATTGTTAATCATGTGGAGGGTGTTGCGCCATCTAAAGTTATTTTTCAAAATTCTTCACCTCCACTTCAAATTCCAAATCCCCCTAAAACTCAAAAACAAACTAAGGATAAGCGACCTAGGGAACTTTAAATTACCTTTGATGATTCTGAAATGATTAAGGCTCCCGATGGTCCCCTTTATATCTATGCTAGGATTGCTAAGATACCTACCCGTGGTTGTCTAATGGATCCCACATCTTTAATAAATGTCATTACTGAGGAAAATATTTTTATGAAAGGCTTACAACGTGACTTTTATGACTCATCTGATGCATGAATCCAAACTTGTAATGGCTTTCTTTATCCTGCACTTGGTTCTATTAATTTACCTATTGAACTTTGTGGTAAAGTTGTAGATACTACCTTTATCATTATTCCTACTTCAGATCAATTCCAAATCAAATTTGGTTTACCTTGGATAACTGCTATGCATGCTATCACTTTGCCCATTCATAAATGTCTTAAGTTCATTCATAATGAGGAAGTAAAAATAATTAATCATAGTCTGTTTAAACCTTCTAGGCCTAGAGATTGTGCTACTCTTGATTTTCTTTTGCCTTCATTACCTAACTCATGTCTGCCTCACCCTGATCATCTCTTTCTCTCATATCAAGCTTAAAAACATCGCAAAATTGTTGAGTTAAGTATGCCTCAGATTGATTCTAACCGTGGTCTTTTACCTACTCCTGCAATACCTTCTTTATCCATTGCTACTAATAAAACTGATCAAACTCCTACTCTTCCATTACAACCTATTGAAACTCCTCCTATAGAACCTGTGAAGGAACCTGTTGTCATTCCTCCTAGTTCTCAGCATGTGTCAAACAAAGTTAAACGTAACAAATCTACTAATGAGCATCGTAAGAAGCATAGAGCTAATGCTAGAGCCCGTGCTTCTATAATGCGAACCTGATGCTAGAGCCTGATGCATTGGATGCTATTATTCATGGTGTTAAGACAAATGAGTATGATGATCCCATTCGCATCTTGGATCCTATTTCAATCAATCTTGATGAGGAGGACAGTCTCGATGATCCTATTGATCTTAGTGATGAATATGAGACCATTCATCTTGATAAATATTTACCTCATATACTTTTCACTCAATTAACAATTGCACCTAGTATCGAGCAACACGATTCTCAAGAGGATCCTTTTCTGGAATTGGCTATCATTCCTACTATATTGGATATAGCCCCTCTTGCGAGTTTCCCACCTACCCTAAATAATATTAATCAAGATGGGGAAGGTTGACAACATGCTTGATTGGCTCATCCTTTATTGTAGGCTTTTTTGTTTATATGTTGTATTGTGCTTCCCCCATAATGTGCCTTTATATGTTTGTCAGATTCTTTTATACGACCCTTGTTACTCTATTGGTGCAAGGTGATAAAGGAATCAACTCTATTATGCAATTCCTCTATATGTATCTACATTCTTCTATATGTTGTCTCATGTTATGTTGTAGATGTTCTACTGTTCATAATTGTTTCCTTGTATAATCTGCTTGGATCTATGACATGGTAGCACTAATTCTTTTTGGTCTCCAGGTTGTGGTTCGAAAACATTCCACTTCAAAAATCTTAAGTTTCTTTCCTCCTTTGTGATTGTAGTTCTACTTTCTTTGGGGAATGATGTCAATTCATTTGCAATAATATTATATTTCTATGTACATGTTATCATATGATCATACTGACCCCACATTAGGTAGATCCCTCTTGTGTTCTTATGTATGTTTATGTTTTATTTACCTTGACTTGTCTTCCTTCGAGGGCATTTAACAGTGGAAACATAATCCGTAGAGTTGCTTATGTTTCCGTTAAAACCATTGCTCCTATTAAAGTGTTAGCAATGACTTTAACATGGGGGAATACACTCTACTCACTTGTTGCACACATGCACATTCAAGATAGTTTTCAAGATTTAAAACTTTTCCCTTTATGGATTAAAAGAAGCTAATCCTTAAAGCATGGTCATTTTACTTTTTTTTAGGATCTCTTGATCCCTCTAGTTTACATTTACACGGATCTCTTGATCCCACCAGTTTTCAATTTACAATGTTTTGATACCTTTAAGAACGGATCTCCCTGATGGGTTGACTACTGAGTAGCCACATTCACTAGGTAGTTCAACTCCATATTTCCAGTTACGTTGTTGTGTGGTTCACAATGGGACATAAGTTCTCATTTGGCGAGATAATCACACCCCTTATCCCTCTCCTTAACTAAGTGATGTCTCTCTTATCATGGTCTTAGGGTTGATAAAGACTTAAGTCCCTTTGGGGCTTGAGGTTTTCTTTATCATTTTTTGATTCCGATAAGATTGTCTTTTTTGTATTTTCTCCTTTACCAAGAGTTTGTGTTGAACTCATACTCTTGCTAAAGTGGGGGCTAAATGTATAGTCAAAAAATGGAAGCACTTCCATTTTAGACTAGTTTAGCCTTTCGAGTAATTAGTTTGGGGTCATGACAAGCGCTTTGACTGCGTTCTTGATCTTGACATGGCTTCCCCCCTTTTCTGCCTTTCTGTCCACCATTTTCTGACCTAATTTCTGCATTCTGGGATACAGACTTGTGTTTCTGGGATCCAGGGACAGGGTCAACCTCCTAGGATAGGGTCGACCTCAACCCTGACCTAGGATAGGGTCAACCTCAGCCCTGCCCTAGGGTAGGGTCATCTTTGACCCTGTCCCAGGGTCATCTTTGACCCTGTCCCAGGGTCCAAATTTGAGGAACTTTCTGTTTCCCAGATGTCGGTCTTCACAAAAAGTTTTCTTCCGCTCCCAGGTCGGCTGTTTCGGGTTTCAAAGCATTGATTCCTAAATTGTATTTAAAATAGGTCATCTCCTAGGGGTAAAGGCTTTAATGGTGATTTAATTATCCTATGTCGGCCTCCTTATAAGATTGTGCCCTAAATTCATATAAAAGGGAGCCTTTCTCCTCTCATTTTATCTAAGTTATCCAAGCGAAAAAAAAGTCTTCTAAGCACAAGTCTTCTAATTGTGATCAAGCATTCTAAAATTAATTTCAAGTGTGATTCAAGCAAGCTAAGGAGCAATATTTCAAGAAAGCATTCATCCATTCAAGCATCTATTTTCATGAAGGAGATCCATTGGAGGCCATTGAAGGATTCAAGCTACAAGGTGCCCTTTTGGTGATCTCTCCATCCATCTTCTTCCAAGCCCTTTTCAAGATCAAGAACCTATTCAAGACTTGGTGTTGGAGATCTAAAATCAAGAGATTAAAGACATCCTACCATTCTAAATTCCATATTTTGAAGCATAGTTGTGGATTCACGGATTCGAATCCGCCACAAGGACTTTACAAAGAAAGGTAAATTTATGCATTTACTTTGTCCATTTTTGCAAATTCAATTATATATATTTAAGGTTAATTCCGAAACCAGGGTTTGACCAAGGCAAACCCCTTCCCCACAACAAACAAACTTTCTTTTTTGTAGGTACAGGTTTGGAACTATTAATCTAAGACAAGATATTGATACCCTTTTCAGATTTCTTTCAAACTGTGCGGATAGGGTTGGAAAAAGTGGTACAGGGTCGACCTTTTTCATAAGACAACTTTGGAATGGAAAAATATTTCTGGGTTTTGTCCATCTCTGTGTTTTGGTTTGGCATCAACTGTCAGATTTTATAGAAATGACCTACATATATCAGAAAATAGCAATCTTTAATCTGCAATTTTGTAAGGTTAGTTCTTCCTCCTATCCTTTTCAATTACTGTCATTATATCATATTTAATCAATTAATTTATAGAATTTAAGATCCCCTTTCTTGTTCTCTTTCCAAATAGTTGATTCATTTGTGCATTAACCCTTCTACTTTGGTTGATCAAATTGGATCTCCTATTTGTGTATTTGAGGGTGAAAGAAAGGAGCATCTATCTTCCCCTAATCACAATTACAATATACAATCAATATACAATTCAATTAAGTGTAAGACATGAAATAGGGTTAAGGATTTCAACACACTATAACAATTAATCAATTAAACCCCCTTTCCAATCTTTATATATTGTCCTTAACACACCCTCATTTCACCTTCTTTACATTTTGGTGAACCCGCGATAGACAACTCTTTCCTTTTGGTGTTAGATTTACATTGTGTATATTAGATCTTGCATGTTCTTTCAAATTAAATTTCAATTCAATAAATCTAAATTTTGTATTAGTTCATTTGCATTGTATTGGTGTATGAGCTTTACCACATCTAGTCCTACTTATAGCATTCCAGTTAGAAGAAGCCGTAGACTTATGGGTTCCTTTGATCCTGAGTCTTCCACTCCTATCCTTAGGATCCAGAATGACAACTTAATTACTCATGATTCTAATCCTTCTATGGAGCATAACTCTTCTCACTCATCTCATGATGAGGATGACACTTTAAGAATTCCTCCTGAACAAGTGCAAAACCTTTCAACCAAACTTGATAAAATGGGAAATTGGCTTATTCAAGAAAACCATAATCAAGATTCCATCCAAGCTATAGAGGCTCTTAAGAAAATTCTCTGTGAAATGATCAAGGTATTAATTTCTTGCGTAGTATTACTCATCTTGTGAATTTGAATGTTAAACCTTTAGCTCAAGAGGCTCAATAGTTAGGATTCACACCTATTGTCACTAGTGTAGGACCTTCTTCTGTTCCTCTACCTAGTATTCCTACTTATACTCCTCCATTGATAACAACTTCTATCCCAAGTGCACCTATTCCTGTGAGTGCTCCACCGGTATCTTTACCTACCTCACAACCTTCATATCATAGTGTGCCTTTTACTTATATTAATCCTCTTCCAACTTTGCTTCCTAATTTTCCACCAGTTGTTTCTTCTATTCCTACTGCTTCTTACACTTTTCCTAGTGTTCCTAATATTGCTATGCCACCTGTTTCCTCTAATGATTCAACAATTATTAGTTTGGCTCAAACTATGTCATCTTTACAACAACAACTTGCATCTTTAGCTCAATCCAAATTTAGTATTCCTACATGCGATATGGGTAGCCCTTTATCCCTAGACATCATTCGTGCTACTGTCCCTCAGCAAGACGATATGCCTCATCTTGAGAATTACAATGGTAAAGGTGATCCTGTTGCTCATGTTAAAACATTGCAAATCCTTTGTAGTGACTATGCTCATGACCAGAGGATTTTACCTAAATTGTTTGCTAGAACCTTTCGAGATAAGGCTTTGCAATGGTATTTTTCCTTACCTCCTTATTCCATTGATTCCTTTCCTAAACTTGCTAATTCCTTCATTCAACAATTTCAAAATAACATTGGACCACAAGTGTCCTTATCTGATTTAATGTATTGTAAACAAAATTTTAAGGAAAAATTGACTGATTTTATTGGTAGATTTAAGCAGTTGTATGCTCAGATTTCTTATCCTGTTCCCGATATTGATATTCAACACATTTTTATTTCAAATTTACAAAAATATATTAGGGATAAGATTCTTCTTACTTAATTTACCTCTTTTCAACAATTGTGTGCAGCACTTCGCTATTATCAATTACAAGTGAGTCAGTTTGAGAGCAACACTCCAATGGCTCCTGTTCCAGTTGGTAAGGGTGACAATGATCCTAATCCTAATAAGTTTCTGAAAACTAACAACTATGTCAAGATTAATAAATAGATGAATGCGGTTGCTGATCAAGTTGTAGCTACATCCAATAGTGCTTCTACATCCACTACATTCTGTATGAATCATACGTTTACCCTCTCTCTGAAACTTTGCATTTTATAATGAGTACGTTGTTAAGTGCTAGTATAATTACCTTACCTCCCATTTGACCTCTTCTTCCTACCACGATAGCTTCAAAATCCTTTGATTCCACTACTTTTTGCCAATACCATCGCTAGAATGGCCATGACATTGAAAAATGTTACTCTCTAAAGCATAAGATTCAAGATTTGATTGATTCTAAGGCTTTATCTGTTGATAATTTTGATGCTAGTAGAAACAAATATGTCTCTCCTCCTAATAAAAACCTCCAAATTTATACCAATCCTCTACCTACACATGATACTAATACTATAGCTCAACCATCTTCTGTAATAATTATTTATGATTCAAAGATGGATGCTCTTAATAACATTGTTAATCATGTGGAGGGTGTTGCGCCATCTAAAGTTATTGTTCAAAATTCTTCACCTCCACTTCAACTTCCAAATCCCCCTAAAACTCAAAAACAAACTAAGGATAAGTTACCTAGGGAACTTTTAATTACCTTTGATGATTCTGAAACAATTAAGGCTCCCGATGATCCCCTTTATATCTATGCTAGGATTGCTAAGATACCTACCCGTGGTTGTCTAGTGGATCACGCGTCTGATGCATGGATCCAAACTTGTAATGGCTTTCTTTATCCTGCACTTGGTTCTATTAATTTACCTATTGAACTTTGTGGTAAAGTTGTAGATACTACCTTTATCATTATTCCTACTTCAGATCAATTCCAAATCAAATTTGGTTTACCTTGGATAACTGTTATGCATGCTATCACTTCTCCCATTCATAAATGTCTTAAGTTCATTCATAATGAGGAAGTCAAAATGATTAATCATAGTCTATTCCAACCTTCTAGGCCTAGAGATTGTGCTACTCTCAATTTTCTTTTTCCTTCATTACCTAACTCATGTCTGCCTCACCCTGATCATCTCTTTCGCTCATATCAAGCTTACAAACATCACACAATTGTTGATTTAAGTATGCCTCAGATTGATTCTAACCGTGGTCTTTTACCTACTCCTGCAATACCTTCTTTATCCATTGCTACTAATAAAACCGATGCAACGTATTGAAACTCCTCCTATAGAACCTGTGAAGGAACCTGTTGTCATTCCTCCTAGTTCTCAGCATGTGTCAAACAAAGTTAAATGTAACAAATCTACTAATGAGAATCGTAAGAAGCGTAGAGCTAATGCTAGAGCCCATGCTTGTATGATGCGAACCTCTTTAAATACCTTTGATCAACCTATGCCTGATGCATTGGATGCTATTATTCATGATGTTAAGACAAATGAGTATGATGATCCCATTCGCATCTTGGATCCTATTTCAATCAATCTTGATGAGGAGGACAGTCTCGATGATCCTATTGATCTTAGTGATGAATATGAGACCATTGATCTTGTTAAAGATTTACCTCATATGCTTTTCACTCAATTAACAATTGCACCTAGTGTCGAGCAACACGATTCTCAAAATGATCCTTGTCTGGAACTGGCTATCATTCCTACTATATTGGATATAGTCCCTCTTGCGAGTTTCCCACCTACCATAAATAATATTAATCAAGATGGGGAAGGTTGACAACATGCTTGATTGGCTCATCCTTTATGGTAGCCTTTTTTGTTTATATGTTGTATTGTGCTTCCCCCGTAATGTTCCTTTATATTTTTGTCAAATTCTTTTATACGACCCTTGTTACTCTATTGGTGCAAGGTGATAAAGGAATCAACTCTGTTATGCAATTCCTCTATATGTATCTACATTATTCTATATGTTGTCACATGTTATGTTGTAGATGTTCTACTATTCGTAATTGTTTCCTTGTATAATCTTCTTGGATCTATGACATGGTAGCACTAATTCTTTTTGGTCTCCAGGTTGTGGTCCAAAAAGATTCCACTTTGAAAATCTTAAGTTTCTTTCCTCCTTTGTGATTGTAGTTCTACTTTCTTTGGGGAATGATGTTAATTCATTTGCAATAATATTATATTTCTATGTACATATTACCATATGATCATACTGACCCCACATTAGGTAGATCCCTCTTGTGTTCTTATGTATGTTTATGTTTTATTTCCCTTGACTTGTCTTCCTCCAGGGGCATTTCACAGTGGAAACGTAATCCGTAGAGTTTCTTATGTTTCCGTTAAAACCATTTCTCCTGTTAAAGTGTTAGCAATGAATTTAACGTGGGGGAATACACTCTACTCACTTGTTGCACACATGTGCATTCAAGATAGTTTTCAAGATTTAACACTTTTCCCTTTATGGATTAAAAGAAGCTAATCCTTAAAGCATGGTCATTTTACTTTTTTTTAGGATCTCTTGATCCCTCCAGTTTACATTTACACGGATCTCTTGATCCCGCCATTTTTCAATTTACAATTTTTTGATGCCTTTAAGAATGGATCTCCCTGATGGGTTGACTAGTGAATAGCCACATTCACTAGGCAGTTCAACTCCATCTTTCCAATTACGTTGTTGTGTGGCTCACAATGGGACATAAGGTCTCATTGGTCGAGATAATCACACCCTTTCTCCCTCTCCTTAACTAAGTGATGTCTCTCTTATCATGGTCTTAGGGTTGATAAATACTTAAGTCCCTTGGGGGCTTGAGGTTTTCTTTATCCTTTTTTGATTCCGATAAGATTGTCTTTTTTGTATTTTCTCCTTTACCAAGAGTTTGTGTTGAACTCATACTCTTGCTAAAGTGGGGGCTAAATGTATAGTTGGAAAAATGGAAGCACTTCCATTTTAG
Source organism: Thuja plicata (assembly GCA_018584345.1). Lineage (NCBI taxonomy): Eukaryota > Viridiplantae > Streptophyta > Pinopsida > Cupressales > Cupressaceae > Thuja > Thuja plicata. The sequence continues at coordinate 309,336 of MU226511.1, forward strand.
AATAGTTTAGCCATTTGAGTAAGTAGTTTGGGGTCATGACTAGCGCTTTGACCAGGTTCTTGATCTTGACATGGCTTCCCCCCTGTTCTGCCTTTCTATCCACCATTTTCTGACCTGATTTCTGCATTCTGGGATACAGACCTATGTTTCTCAGATCCAGGGACAGGGTCGAACTCCTAGGACTAGATTGACCTCGACCCTGACCTAGGATAGGGTCAACCTCAGGCCTACCCTAGGGAAAGCTTTACCTCGACCCTATCCCAGGGTCCAAATCTGGGGAACTTTCTGTTTCCTAGATGTTAGTCTTCACAAAAAAATTTCTTCCGCTCCCGAGTCAGCTGTTTCGGGTTTCGAAGCATTGATTCCTAAATTGTATTTAAAATAGGTCATCTCCTAGGGGTAAAGGCTTTAATGGTGATTTAATTATCCTATGTCAGCCTCCTTAGAATATTGTGCCCTAAATTCATATAAAAGTGAGCCTTTCTCCTCTCATTTTCTCTAAGTTATCCAAGCGAAAAAAAGTCTTCTAAGCACAAGTCTTCGAATTGTGATCAAGCATTCTCAAATTACTTTCAAGTGTGATTCAAGAAAGCTAAGGAGAAATATTTCAAGAAAGCATTCATCCATTCAAGCATCTATTTTCATGAAGGAGATCCATTGGAGGCCATTGAAGGATTCAAGCTACAAGGTGCCCTTTTGGTGATCTCTCCAACCATCTTCTTCCAAGCCCTTTTCAAGATCAAGAACCTATTCAAGACTTGGTGTTGGAGATCTACAAGAAAGAGATTGAAGACATCCTACCATTCTACATTCCATATTTTGAAGCATACTTGTGGATTCATGAATTTGAATCCGCCACAAGGACTTTACAAAGCAAGGTGAATTTATGCATTTACTTTGTCCATTTCTGCAAATTCAATTATATATATTTAAGTTTAATTCCAAAGCCGGGGTTTGACCAAGGAAAACCCCTTCCCCACAAAAAACAAACTTTCCTTTTTGTAGGTATAGGTTCGGGACTATTAATCTGAGACCAGTTCTGGATACCCTTTTCAGATTTCTTTTAGACTGTGCGGACAGAGACACTTTTGGATCTGTGTAGGATAGGGTTGGCAAAAGTGGTACAGGGTCAACCTTTTTCATAAGATGACAACGGAATGGAAAAATATTTCTAGGTTTTGTCTATCTCTGCATGCTGGTTTGGGATCAACTATCAGATTTTCCAGAAATGACCTACAGATCTCAGAAAATAGCAATCTTTAATCTACAATTTTTATTAAGGTTAGTTCTTCCTCCTATCGTTTTCAATTACTGTCATTATATCATATTTAATCAATTAATTTACAGAATTTAAGATCCCCTTTCTTGTTCTCTTTCCAAATAGTTGATTCATTTGTGCATTAACCCTTCTACTTGGGTTGATCAAATTGGATCTCCTATTTGTGTATTTGAGGGTGAAAGAAAGGAGCATCTTATCTTCCCCTAATCACAATTACAATATACAATTCAATTAAGTGTAAGACATGAAATAGGGTTAAGGATTTCAACACACTATAATAATTAATTAATTAAACCCCCTTTCCAATCTTTATATATTGTCCTTAACACACCCTCATTTCACCTTCTTTACAAGTTCAAATTTTCCTTTCTAGACCCGCTGCTTTTGATTCTTGGGGTTTTCTCTCAAGACGAGATCACCCAATTGGAATTCTCTTGGTCTGACCTTCTTATTGTAACTCTTAGATATTCTCTTCTGATATTCTTGGAGATGATTGAATGCCACTTTTCAATGTTCATCCAGTAGTTCAAGCTCTTGAAGCCAAGATGTTCTGATATCATCATCAGTAATGAGGCCCTTTAGAGAGACTCACAAGGTAGGAATCTCAACCTCAATAGGAAGCACTGCATCTGCACTATAAACTAGAGAAAAGGGTGTGGCCCCTGTTGGTGTTTGTATACTGGTGCAGTAAGCCCATAAAGCTGGATTAATCTGGAGATGCCAGTCTCATCCAGATTTGTGTCCCGTGCAGTGTAAGATCTTGAGAATAGTCTTATTTGAATCTTCCGCCTATCCATTACCCTGGGGATAATAGATAGAAGACTAGTGCTGAATAATTCTGAACATAGGGCATAAATCTGTTAGATCCTTGTTCTTGAATTTCTCCCCATTGTCTAGCAAGGTGTAGGAGATTGCAGATGGATTAGAAAGATGATGTATGAGATTAATAGCCAATGATGGATGAGGGGGGTGAATGCGACCCTCAAGGACAGTCTCTTCAAGATTACCCAAGCTAGGGAAATTATAATATAGCAATGTAGGCTCATGGAATGATGTTGTATATCATTTAGGGTAATGACCTGATGTCATGAAAATTATGTGGTCCAAAAGAGTGGACATGTCAAGAGGCTTTGATGCAGGAGCATCCTGGGTGTAATAGCAATCTTGCATCACCCAAATATATTTCTGTTTTTATATTCAATAAGGGCTATTTTGTGCAGAACTTCTATTTATGGAAAGTTACTATTTTTGGTAATTTTTGTATGTGCTCAGAATGATGTGATTTCTTTCCTGGAGGTTCATTTTGGTCATATAAGTCTTCCAGTAAAGTTTCATTGCCCGATCAAGTGTATATTGGAAGATATTGAAAATTTTCGGTATTGGCAGCAGGGTACAGAAACTTTGAACTCAGTTTTGAAGGCTTTAGAGGCCCCGGATGAGGTCGAAAATTTGGGTGATGGGCACTCGCGTGGAATTTGCCTATAGAGCGCTTCGTGGCGTTTCCAAAATGGGGTTATAATAGTCGATCGGGTCAACTGGTGATGACTTATGGTCTTCAGAAGTTGGGCCACCTGAAATGGCAGAAAATAATTTTCTTCAAAATTTATGTTCGGGTTTCAAAGGTTATCTTGAGCCGACTATGATGTAATAAAATGTAAAATAAAATAATTTTAAGTTTGGTTGGCCTTATTCTGGAACCTTCCCAGGTGGTGGAAAATTGCCTATATAAGGAAGGCTGTATTATTGTCTTAGGCAGTTCAGAATAGTTCTGGGTAGTAGATCTGGGTAATAATTCGAG
>MU226511.1:329012-348300 GCA_018584345.1 Thuja plicata
AATTAAATTAATTAATCATAGGGATTTTTAGCTAATAAACCTTGAAAATTTAGGAATTAAATATAGTGTGAGATTTATGCAAATTCAGGTTTTCTGCATTTGAGACTAAGTCAATTAAAGTCAATTAAGAAGAGAATTTGCCTAGTACAATAGGACTTCAATGATGAGAAAATGCACCAAAATTGGCTAGAATTGTAAGGTGCCAGTTTTGGGGTATTACATCCTGCACATAGTATAAACAGGTCTTGCAATACTAGGAAGGTCTTTTACTGCCTTTACATTGCTTATCTTTACTATGTTGTCAAAATTGATATGACAAAGTCTTTTGTGCCATAGCCAATTGTCATCTACTTTTGCAACAAAACAACTTACTTCTTAATTGAGCTGAAAGACATTACCTTTAATTTTAGAGCCTAATGCAATCATATATCCTTGTTTGTTATTAATGATGCACTTGTTGTCTTTGAATTCCAACTGATATCCTTTGTCAAGCAATTGTCCAACACTTACTAGGTTATGATGTAAACCAACAACATAAAGAATATCATCTATCTTGTTCTTTCTATCTAAGGTAATAGAACCTCTGCCTATGATAGGTTTGGGAGTGTTATCTCCAAATCTAACCATACCACCTTTGTACTTGTCCAGATGTACAAATTTGTCCTTGTCTCCTATCATGTGATGTGAGCATCCACTGTCAATGATCTAGACAGTTCTGATGTCTTCTTTGGAAACTAATGCTAACTCTTGTTCTTTCTTTTCACCTTCATTGTCAATTTCTTGAAGCATTTTCTCAATGTCTTTAATGGCAATGAATCCAATTTAATCTTCTCCTGAATCATCAAGAGTTACACCATCTTCAGAATGATAGAATTCCTTAGTATATTTGGGCTTGTAATATGATCTGTACTTCTTGACTCTTGTAGGACATTTGGATGCAAAATGGCTAACTTTGTTGCATGAAAAACATTTGAATGGTAGCTATCCTTCATATTTTCCTTTACCTTTCCTTTCTTTCCTGGAAGTCATAGCAATGATTTCTTCTATTTTTGTATCCACTTCTTCTTTCTCTTTATTACTAGAGCGGCTCAAGGATTTCTTACCATGGACTGAGGCTTTGAAATTTGTTTCACTTTTTGGGTTCTTTCTTCAATCTTGATATCTCAAATGCAGAGATTTTGCTGATCAAAGTCTCTCTCTTGAATTATTTTGAAAATTTCATGGTTTCATCCAAGATGTTTATCTTTCTTTCATAATCTATTGTCAATGTAGTCATCATTTTGTCCATTATGTCTTCCTCTGAAATTTCTCCACCGTTGTTTTTTATTCATGAAACTGCCTCATTAATCCTCTGATTGTAAGCTCTGATGTTCTCTTTAGGTAGCATATCTAAGTTGTTATACTTCTTTTTCCATGTCTTTCTCCGCGCATTCTTTTCTTGAATATCTCCTTCAAACATATCTTCTAAATACTTCCATATGGTGTAGGCTTTGTCTACTTTCTTAATCTCAGAGAATTCACTGTAAGATAATGCACTTATAAGGGCTTCCTTGGCAATTTCATTAGTAGTGAATACATCCTTTTGTTTACTAGTATCATCATCTTTTGCAAGGTCTTTCAGAGAGGGAACAACAACTTCTTGTGTGTCCACTTCAAAAATCTCAAAACCAACGCACTGTAGATGTGTTATCATTTTGTTCTTCTAGTCAAGATAATTCTCTCCATCAAACTTAGGACTCTCTTTTCTAAAGTATGTCATCTAATCTACCTTAATTTGTTAACCTTTCTCTCCAATGCACTTGGCTCTGATACAAATTGTTAGGAATAGTCCCAAGAGATAAATGAGAGGGGGGGTGAATCAGTTATCTACAATATTCAATTATTTTTTCAATTAAGTAGAGAATAACTTTAAACATAAACTCAAAAAGATAAGGCATAATTGAACAACACAAATTTTGTAACAGGGAAAATCAAATTAGGTAAAAACCCCGGTAGGAATTAGCACCCACAAATAACTGTATTAGTTTATAATGATCCTTGTTAGAAGATCTTGCAACCCTATTAGGAGTTGATCTTTACAATGCAATAAGTACGAAGACTTGGTCAAAGGTTAGACCCTATTAGGAGTCTTTTACATATAACCTTGTTAGGGGTGAGGAAACACTATCCAAGAGCTCATTGCTCAAACAGTGAAGGCTACAACCTTCTGTAAGGAAGATATACACTATATCTGATAATAAACTGTTTGAGTGGACCTACTATCTTGGTCAGTTCCAGTGAATTATAGTCTTCTTCTGCTTCTTCACATAGATCTTCAACTGATGAATGATGTAAATTTACTGTCTAACATTTTTCTCTACTTTGTCTTATCTTTTTCACTTCATTTTTCACACTTAGCGATCACATTTGAACTACTATATGTATCTTCCCCAAGGATAAGGTCATGACGGCTGTAGGAAACACTTCAGCAACTTCCTTGTTGGCTTAAATAAGCACACAATCAAAGTTAGGAACTCACAACTCAAAATGAGTGGACGCGTCATTTCGCATAGTCGTCCCTACCAAATTAACTCAAATATCACATTTCTATTAAAACACATTTAGCGCCTTTAGATAATCATCACTAACTCATAACTAAACATGAATACAAACATGCATATCCCATAGATATGCGCAACTCAAGAAACAATGTAAATATGTCAGCTCTTAATGGATAATCTCCATAAACTGTAACTGCCAAATAGATTAACATAACTCAACTAAAACTGCATATCTGAATTTGCATGTATTAACATGGCATCCAGAACATGTCTACAACATAGATGTAAATGTGCAAGACTCCAAAATATTTTTCCTGATAATTTCTTATAGGAAACTATTGTATATTATATGTTGTCATCAATGACAAACATACAATCAACTATTTGCACAGAAGAAAATCTCCAACAGAAGATATTGTGGTCTTCACTAAACCTACACCCACACTTGATCAGAAGATTAAAGACCTTAAAGAAGGAGAGCCATGAGTTCTTTGAAGTCACTAAAGTATTCTTCTAGGATAGGAGAAGAAAAGAAGAAAATAGAGAAAGCAGTGGTGGAGAAGATGGAAAAGTGGAAATATGACCATTCTGAGTTGAAGAGTTATATGACTAAAGACTTATTTAACGCAGTATCTATTCTTTGGAAGAATGCAGTACCAATTGAAAGATATATAAGGGAAGATGCATTGAATCAGGTCATGCCTCCAATGAAAGGCAAAGAAGTGAAAGAGGCCTTGAGAAAATATGAGAATAATCACAGCCCTAGATTTAGGGCATTCCAAATATTGAACAAGAACATAGAAGAAGTAGCTTAGCGTTCCACATTAGTATGGAAATAAATATTTGAGATAGCAAAAGGCAATGTGAAGGAAGAAGTACCGAGTACAGACCCTCCAGCTCAAGGAAATGATGATACTCTACCTGAGGTACAGATTATTGAAGAGTCCAATGCAGAGAAGATTGCAGTTGAGGTAATGGAATCACTAACCCAATCTCCTATACATAGTATAGCAACTCCAAGAAAAGACAAGGTTGCAGAATCTACATCTGAACAAACTAAGACCAAGCAACATGCTCCTCTTACTACTGAGACATGCAAACCTGAGTCACAAAAAGGCAAGGTAGACATTCTTATTATTGATTTATCAGTAAATGTTGATCCAACAATTAGTACTATAAAGGTCCATAACCTAATTGGATTGAATACTGAAGCAAAGGATGAGGTAGATAAAGGTAAGGAAATTGTTCCTTCACCGAGTCCTAAGTCAAAAGTAGTAATAATTGATGAGATAGATAAAGAGATTGTGATTCCTAATTGGGGTCTATCTAGCCTATCTATATAACAAATGGATATTTTGGGAGAACTGTGGAAGAAAAGAGCCTCAGAGCAAAAAATCAGAAAAGAAAGACAAAGGAACAAAGTACTTGAAGATGTAAAAAGCATATTTGTAGATGCATTGCACATTGAAGTCAATGCAAGTGACTCAATAATGGACCAACTTGTTGACATTGCCCACAAGTTCAACCCAGATATGAATGGTCAAGAAAAGTTACTTGATAAGGCAGAGAAGAAATTTGAGAACAAGGTTCTAGAGAACATTGCAAAGAAGATTGAAATTGACTAGGTGCAGCTTACACAGATTATCAGCACTCTAGAAACTATTGTGAAAAATGTGGTAGCATTATTTGTAAATTTGAGTGACTCCTCTAACTTTACTATGGAAATCAAGAACAAGATAGTAAATATTGATACAGACATGAAAGAAAGTGCAAGGCAGTTAGCACTTGACCTGAGCACCAAATCTCCTCACTTCATGAAAATAAAATATCTTACTGATTTACAGGCTGAAGTTTTGAGAGAAGAAGCAAGGATTAGAGAATCTCTTACAACAATCTAGATCCAACTTCTACCACACATGGATGGAATGCAGAAACGCATAACACATGCTAAAACTCTCATTCATGAAAACAACTTCTCACTTGTTGAGCTAATGATAGAGCTATCTGCAGAACTACAAGTTGAATTGCACATCTTGAAGGTGCTATAGGACAATTGGGACAACACTTTGTCTCAAATTTTGAAGGTGCTTAGTGATTTTCTATCCTACTTTGGGATAACCCTGTAGATGACATTTTTTTTTCATTCTTGTCAAAAACAAGGGGGAAATATCATTGTATAAGAGGGAAATGTCATTGTAAATTACACATGTACAGTGAATAGCGAAGATATATGTTACAATAACAATTTTGAAAAATAAAAAAATAGAGTCTGCTAGACCCGAGCAGTAGAGCAAGTGTCAAAACCATAAAAATCAGTAAGGGGGAGTTTTGACATATCAAATACATAGTTTATTGATAAGGTTTTTGTCACTAATGACAAAGGGGGAGATTGTAGACCTTATGGCAAGAAATATTGTCAATTAGTGTCAAAACACATAGTCATTTTGTGTAACCCGAGTATTCAGTGTTACTCAAGTATACAGTGTCGCCCCAGTGTTCAGCATTGCCCAAGTGTTCAGCATCACCTGAGTGTCTAGTATTGCCCGAGTGACAGTTTATCACCCAAGTAGTCTTTTGGACCCAAGTGACAGTTTGAAGCCGACTTTACATATATTGTAAAATATAAATTTGTTTATTGCAAGCCTACTTACAGAGTTATTTGTTGGATAAAGATATATAAGTAAGATAGTTTTTTTATCCAATATGTAGAATATGCACAATATATGATAATTATTATGTTTGCATAAGTCATGCGAATGATAATCTAAGTTTAATGCAGAAGTGTTCAGGACAACAGAGTCTTATCTATCACATTTAGGTGATTAGTTATATTCAAAGGATCTTATTTAGCAATCACAGTTGCATAGAGAAGATCATCAACTGGTTCATTCTCATGGGTGGATCAACAAAATCCTTTAACAAGGTGGACCTAATAGTCATTTCTTTAAATCTCTTAACCGAGTTGCATTACTTATTGTATTGTACAAAATCCTTTAACAAGGTGGACCTAACAGTCCTTTCTATGCTCCTAATAGGGCAGACCATTAGAAGTGGTCATTGTAAGCTCTAAAATGCTAAATTTATACTGCAGTACTAAATATTGTGGGTATCATCCCCACCCCAGTTTTACTTTATTTTGGAAGGTTTCTGGGTAACCAAATATTATGTTATGTGTTCTGTATGATTCTTTACTTTCAAGTTATATGCATGCAAAAAAATAAGTTAATCTAATTATGGATTAAAAGGATTAAGTTTTATTGGTTCCTGATTCACACCCCCCTGCCTCTCGATCACTGGGCACATCATATAATTCCAATAATAACATGAGTGAATGCAGCCTTTTGGGAGAAACTAAGTTTTTCTTGACCATTTTGATTTATGTATTATGGTCATTTGTTTCTCTTCTTATTTTTTAGGGGCCTCTTTTGAGATTTTTTAATTTTCAGCACTATTATAACTTAGCAAGAGTATAGGGTTTTCTTCACTGGTTTCCTATTGAGCTCTTTAACGGTTTTTTTGAGTTCTTTATATTGTAAACCCGCTTGCTAATAGGAAAGATGAATCTGCTCCTCGTTGATAAATATGTGGTACCCAAAGTTCTTTAACTCATTCACAAGGTTGGAAGTGCAGCATACCTTACAAATAATTATAGTTTTCCCAACAATAGATGATACATTGCAATCAAGGCAAGCACATGAATAATAGTTTGTCATTTTCTATTTTTGAATAACAGTCTGTGATAAGTTATAAGAGGAATCTCATTACTTTTATTTGTACGCTCTTTGATTTATAAACACTTCACTTTATCTTTCTTTTTGTTTGTTGGCTATCAATCAAACAAAACACATTGAAGAAAACTAAGGAAGGCTAGCATTTTTCATTCTTAAAAATACTACTAATTATCATGCATAAATTTTCCCTGATTTATTTGATGAATAGACAACTGGATTTGTTTCTACTTGCAAACAAATAAACTTAAATCTAAAAACTTAATGCATTTGAATTGAAATGCTTACTTACGGAAATTTGAACTATTGTCACAATAAATTAATCTGGATATGCATATCAGTGAAACTGTGATTTGTAATCCATTGTTAGTTGCACGAACACCCAAAAAATAGGGAAGCATCACTTATAAATAGAATCAAACTATTGAACAAGAAACATCTACTTATAAATGTGACTATTTTAGTCCAAAACATGATAAGAGTTCCAATATCAGCCCCAAAATAAATTAAACACACATTTTTATCATAAATGGAGCAGGAAATAATAAAAAAGGTAAGTGTTGCTCAGGGTTTTCATGGTAGAAAACAAATAGATGAAACTAAAACCATTGGATGTTAAAATTTATGAGTGAAAATAAAACATAGAAGAACAAGAACAGAACAAGTTAAAAAATAAATAAGACAGACCTCATGGGTGAAGCCATATCTGAAGAAGCCCAGGTGAGAGTGCGTGACAACTAATCTAAGAAAGGGAACACATATATAGAAATTAAACAAAACTTTGTTCTAATGGTGATTTTTTTACAATACCAGTCACGGTGTCCTCCCTTGCAACATATCAGAAGAACATGTGGACTAGCAGCAACAGACAATGTCTCTTGATTGACCTCATGGGTGAAGTCGTATCTGAAAATAAAACATAGAAGAACAAGAATAGAACAAGTTAAAAAATAAATAAGACAGACCTCATGGGTGAAGCCGTATCTGAAGAAGCCCAGGTGATAGCGCGTGACAACTAATCTAAGAAAGGGAACACATATATAGAAATTAAACAAAACTTTGTTCTAATGGTGATTTTTTTACAATACCGGTCACGGTGTCCTCCCTTGCAACATATCAAAAGAACATGTGGACTAGCAGCAACAGACAATGTCTCTCTCATGCACTGATACCATCTTCAATATTTTGCAAAATGATTTGGTTTCACTTTTTTTTTCATGTATATCCCACAACTGTCAGAATTCTGATGGTCTATTTAAATCCCATCAAAATTTTGACACCATTGGGGACTATAACAAAAAAAAACCAAAATTCACAGAAAAAATTCATCCGTCGGAAGTTTCCATCAAAATTTGGCCCCAAATGTAATAGCACAAAAAATTAAAAGATTAGCTCATAAAATATTAAGAGGAGATCTTTGGAAGTAACATTTTGATGGCACCAAAGTTATTCAGAGAGCTTGCAAACATCAAAAGACTGTGAGGGACACATACAGAAGGAATATAGTGAACAACCCAAAGTACGAGTGTCCTCCCATGATTCTAGAGAAGCAATGTAAGGAATTCATTTTGGATGCACGGGAGAAAGAACAAAGCCAAAGAGGAATCACACCAGTAAACGATAATAGAAGGTATGCGATAGTATTAATTAGAATATAATTATGCACTAATTAGTGATCTATATATTTATATAATCTAACATATTTTGAACTTTTCATAGACTGCAGGACACATTAAAGTCTACAAAGGCCAGAATAGAAAATATTGGCAAACACAAACTTGGATCTGGTGGTTATATGAAACATCAAGCAAGAATTATAAGTAGCTATAATTGAAATTTTGAATCAATTTTTTTTATAAATTGCAAACAATTTTATTTAATCAAACAATACCTGCAGAATTGATGATATTAAGCCAAAAATTTAGTGCTCTAATTTTAATGTAGCACCCACAGAAGAAGACATAAAGATTGACTTAAAGGAAGACTATAAGTCATGGTTGAATGCCTACACCAAATCCACTAGCGTGCTGCATCGATTCACACACAAGTAAGTAGGCCAAATGAAAATTATTTCAAATTGAATACTTGAGTGATAATATATTTGATGTTTATTTCATACTTGAGTGCATGACATTGCAATGCAGCCTTCTAATCCTAGCATAGAACCTCCACATGAGGAAGACCCTGATGTGCATCGCAGTGATGGAGGTATTCATTTTCTATTGAGAATTAATTGTGTAATTTTAATACAATTTAATATTTTAAATTGAAATTGGTACATAACCTTTCTTGTGTACATTTTAGAGCATGCAGAACGTCATGGTGAACGAATGGAGGATGATCCGAGTGTTCACTATATATTCAAGATGATATGGCCTTGACAAGTAAATAAAATATTTGTTATGTTATTTTAATTTTTTTTGATCATTTGTTATCTTCTTTTAATTAATGAAATACTTGTAACACTAATATAAAATGTTGTGAATCCAACCCATTTAGTTGTTATTGGAGCGGACCCCCCTTTGGTGCACCAGTGTCCTCCTACACATAGGAGGAGGCATTTTTTTGAGATCATAAGAAGAAGAGGAGGGGAATGACGAAGATCTTGATGCTCCGCTTGGCCGTTGCATGCAAAAATTGAGGAAAAAACCAAAAAAGAAATGATTACAATAAACCTTTGTTGGTAATATATTTACGTTGTCTTAATGAATGTAATTTTGTGCTACTAAATGTTGATGAATGATGTGTTGATGAATTATTGATGAATATCCAATTGCTAATTAATTTTAGGTGTTATTGATGTTATGTTATTATAAGGATTGAATGTTATATTTTATAAATGGATGAATGAACTTATGTTAGATGTTAATGGGGAATTTAGAATGATGTTAGGGGGGTGGTACAAAATGAGCTTCCACCTTCACGTGGTTGGCCTTGTTAAGTAGAAAATATTATACTATTCTCAAAACCAAGTGAAGCTAGAGATAAACTGATGCAAATCCCTAGTCTACTATCCCCTTAAGGAACCCAACTCAACTCAAGGATTCTACAAGTGTCTTGAAACTCACTCAAAGAGTTAGTCTCAACTAAAGGGTCATTGAATTGTATGTATGTTCTACATTGAATTTTTCTGGTTCGTATGTAGGAAATAGAACCCTCTTTGCTAAGCATATAGGTGGATTGTCTTGGTCTTTTTAATGTCCACTACCCTTGGCCATTCATCATGTCTGTTAACTGTCAACCTTCCCTATCACTTAATCATGACTAAGATCCTTTTGGCACTGCTATTCTTTTCCATTATTATTTTGATTTCTCTAGCTTGTAAACTGTTATCACAACTCACTTTTGCTCTTCCTAATCTAGATGACTTTTATCTTCAAAATTCTACCTTTTCTACCTCTAGCATATTTGAATGAAACATGTCTTTTAGAAATTAACAATGGTGGATAAATTGTATTTCTAGATGAATCTACTGATTGCAATTGAATCAAAGTTATAAATACTGCTAGACGAAATTTATTTTGAACTTTTATATGACACTAACTATGCATTCTTCCTTATTTTTCTTTAAAGGTAGCAATGGGATCAGGGTGGAAATCTCATGTTTCTTTCATAACGGGCATTACTATGTGATTGGTATCCCTTTTGGAGTGATTCCATGTTGGGTGTTCAGACAGGTGTTTTTGGTGAGGGCTACTTCTCTCAAGGAGAATAGGCTAATATAGAATGAATTGAAATTCTTATTGACTTACAAAGAAGATTTCGTAGAGCTTATGGGACTTGTAATTTTTATTCATACAATACTCATCTTAACCATAGTTTAGAATGTAGATAGTTCATAATAACTTGTAACTTTATGAGAATATTCATGATTAAACTTTTAAATTTTAACTTTATGTATTTACATTGGTAAAATACTAAAATACTATGTTGGATGCTTTAAATGCAAAAATTGTGTTCAAGTTTAGATGGTAAATTTAGTGTTTATATCATTTCCAGGTGTGGGATGGCATGTGATTTATTGAAGTGGTTTGCAAAGAGCCAAACAAGCACATTGTTTCATTAGCATATACCCACTTTTTTCCACCGTTTCAACCTTCACTTCTTCCAAAAACCAAAGGTGGTCCAGTGATTCATCGCCAACTACCTCCTAGGCAAGCTAGGATTTTTGTTTATAAATTGCATTCAAGTGAGACCAGCGTTTGGACTTGTGGGTTTGATTGTGTAAGTATTTTTAGCATCAGTGTTTCAGATCACACTCTGATATCCTTCATCAAGATGAGAGAGAGTGTAAAAATTGTAAAATTATAAGATGCAGAGAAAGCCTCACTCAAAAGATGTATAAAAAGGAAGGGGAGAGAGAGAGAGAGAGAGAGAGAGAGAGAGAGAGAGAGAGAGAGAGAGAGAGAGAGAGAGAGAGAGAGAGAGAAACAAATGGGCAACTCTAAAGAGGAAAACATCTACAACAAAAAATCCTATATAAGAGAAAAACACCTAAGACAAAAGGAAGAAACTTATAAAAAATTAAAGATAAAGAAAAAATTTAGACATGTGTGTGTGTGTGTGTTAGAATAACCGAGGGGGTGAATCAGTGGCCTAAAAAAAATTCCAATAAATCAACCCAAAAACTTAGTACCATAATATTAAGCCTCTAGTTATCTTCAATCCTAAAAGATGTATGCCTTCAAAATAATCTTATCAAATAACTAATCCTTAGAATTATGTTTTAAACCTTATTCTTTATGTTTACCGAATAGCAGTCTTTCGTCTATTGAAAAATAGTAAATTGCTTACTATATACTGATCAATCTAGATTAGTTATGTGTAATGAAAACACTAAAGTAATGACTCATAAACACATTGACCCATATATTTTTAACATGGAAACCCTATTAAGGGAAAAAACCCCTTGGGACCGGTAACCCAAAATTCTCACTCTTCTAAAGTGAGCTCGGTGAAGACCCAACCTTGTTAAAGGTTACAAACACACTGTTAGGTGTGACCTTGTTAGAGGATTTAAATAGAATAGTTTGTCACTTGATATTGGGCATCTCTATTCTACCTTATATGACCAAACCCAGTGTAGTTTTTCAAATGGTATCTGGCATCTCATGCTTTCTTCATGATCAAAATTTTTAATACTCTTTGGGATGTATCTCAATATAGAAAGGATTGTTAAGTCTTGCTTGGTTACAAGACTTTCTAAATCAATGGTTAAACTGAAACAATAAATGATGTGTTCACGTAGACAACTTACACTTGCCAATTTTTAGATCTATTGTAAGCTCATTTTACCTTTCTGATCAATATGTCTTTTCAATGCCTTTGCTCCACTTCTTTTTACTTGGTGACGCTGTGCTTCTCTATTGCTTTGTGTCCACAAAAATATTTATCTCTTTCCTCAACTTGATTGATTAGGACTGTATGAAGTTGTTCTTCATCATTTTCTCTTCAGTATCCTTCTTTCTTATTCACTCCCCTTAATTCATAATGAGTTAAGTTATCTCTTTATAGACATGATATCACCGTTTCTTACTTCTTATTTTATTGTTCTTGGCGTGATCCACAATCTTAGCCAATCTTTCTTTAAAGCATAACTCCTCTTTTATAACATAGAAATTGTATTTCCAACTAGATAAAATAACTTTAAATCTTTTACTTATCTTTGGTTTTAACTTGTTGATGAGAACAATGTTAACAACCAGTTAAGTCTATCTTTAGCTCTTCCATCTAAGTATTTTTTCAATACTTGAACTCTAGTTAACTTCGGTGTTTTAACTCTTTGATAGCTTTGGTCAACACTTTAGTTCTCCTCAGGCTTCTCTATCCATGTTGTCTGTCTATCGGTTTGTCTCTCCTTCAGGCTTGTATGTCCGTCAGTTAACATTGTAATTCTATCCATCGATAATGCTTGTGATTCTTCTCGTCGGTAATGCTTATCAATTTCTTTGCTCAGGCATCACTGTGACTTTTCTCTTGATTTTCTTTGTCCATCGGGTTCCACTAACCATCAGTGTTTGAAGTCACTTAGTGAATGCTGGTCTTTTATGCATTACTGAAATAATAATCTTTATCTCTCTGATTCTCTTAAGTATTTGGCACTTTGAATATAACTAATCAAATTATGTCAAGTTGACATCAATTACAATACAATTCATTAACTTGTTTAATGTGTTTCATTAGCTTTCTACATTTCAGTGATCAACTTAACATCTTCAAACATTCAATCAGTTACATATCATCAATCTCTCCCTTTGGCATTGATGGCAATACACTACATTATCACACTATATTATTACTAATACAATATGAAATATAACATTTGAAGTTCATCAATTTCTCCTATTATAACTAATACAAATATCTGGCTCTTAGTAAGCTCATATAGCTTAGATTTTTTTCTTGCAGAGTGTGTTCTTCAATCTTTAATCCCTTTACTGGATAGATGTAGTAGTTTTTGTCTTTATTCCTGATATGTGCTTTGCCTTTACTATTCCTCTTCTTGATCATCTCTTTTTCTTTTGACAACAATGTCATCTCTCCCTTTATGTGTATTTTCTTCCTCATGATACTTCTCTCCCTTTGATGGATATTTCATATGTAATCAATCTCTCTCTTTGGATAATGATTAACTCTCCCTTTTAATTCTTAGGAACTTCTCTCCATGGATAATGATATAATCTCTCTCTGATAATGAGATAATATCTCCCTTTTGATAATGAGAATCTCTCCCTTAAGATAATCTCTCCCTTTGACAACAATGCCAAAATATTCTTCCATATCATCTTCCATCTTTTTTATAATATACTCCTTGAATTTCCCCATCCATCAACAATACATTGTCTCTAGTGTTCAGTGCAAATTTGTACCTTGTTGTGTACAAATGTATCTTTGTTATATGTCTCTGTACTTGCATCAACACAAATGATCTTCTGATTTATGTATAGGCTGATGCAGCCTCCTAGTCATCTTACTGACCAATAGACAAGGGTTGTACCCCTAGTCTCTATCTTAGGTACTCAAATTTATCTTTTGGTAATGGCTTGATAAAGATGTCAGCTAGTTGTTCCTTTTATTGAACATATTCCAGTATCACCTCTTTTGCTTGCACTTGTTCTCTTAAATAGTGACACTTGATAGCAATATGCTTAGTCTTGGCATGCGTGACTGGATTCTTAGAAATGTTAATTGCACTAGTATTATCATAATAGATAATCACTGGTTCAAGAATCTTCATATTCATACCTTCCAAGAATTATTTGATCCATGCAATATTTGAGCAGTTTGCAGTAGCAGCCACATATTCTGCTTCTACAGTAGACTGAGAGATGCATCCTTGCTTCTTGATGATCCATGTGACAAGTTTATCACCCATGAAGAATGCTCCTCCAGTTGTTCAATTTTTGTCTTCAACATTTCTAGCTCAATCAACATCTGTATAGACTTGTAGCTCAAATTTTACTTCTCTTTTATACCATAAGCCATAGTCCTCTGTGTTCTTTAGATATCTCACAATTCTCTTGACAGCAGTCATATGTGATTCTTTGGGATTAAGAGAAAATATTGCAACTATTCCAACTGCATGAGTAATATCTAGTCTGGTATGAACAAAATACATTAGTTTTCCAATCATTACCTCACTTGATTTGTCTTCCTTTGTCATCTTACATCGGGTAGCCATAGGTGTTCCAACTGGTTTGGAATCTTCCATCTTGAATATCTTCAGCACTTCCTTGATGTATTTAGACTGAGTGATATATATGGGTTGCATCTTGTTGAAGAATCTATAGACCAAGAAAGAGTTTGATCTCCCCAAATATAGAAATTTCAAATTCTTTTCTCATTTCATTATCAAAGGATTTGTATAACATTTCATTTCCCCCAAAAATGATATAATCAACAAATATTTCAACAATCAGAATATTACCATCGGTACCTTCTTTTATGTACAGATTGCTATTTTCACTTGTTCTTACAAATTCAATGCTAATGAGATAGGAGCAAAGTATTTCATACCAGGCTCTCGATGCTTGTTTCAATCCATACAAGGATTTATGTAGTCTACATACCATTTTTCTCTTGTCTTGATCAACAAACCCTTCTGGTTGTTCAATGTATACCTCTTCTTCCAGTATTCCATTTAGGAATGAAGATTTGACATCCATTTGGTATATTTTGAATCCTTTGAATGCAACATAAGAAATTAAGAATCTTACTCCTTCTAATCTAGCAACTGGTGCAAAGGTTTCACCATAATCAATACCTTCTTCTTGTGCATACCCCTTGCATACTAATCCTTCTTTATCCCTTGTGACTTATCCAGTCTCATTCAGCTTGTTTCTAAATATCCATTTGGTACAGATGAGATTCTTATCATCTGGTCTGGGTACTAGTGTCCATGTATTATTCTTTTCAATCTGTTCTATTTCTTCATTCATAGCACTGACCCATTCTTCATTTTCAAGTGCAGTATTGACTTATTTAGGCTCAAAATACAAAGTAAACATCTAGTGTTTAGTGACTTACTTCTTGTTCTCATTCCAACCTTCTTGTCTCCTTTGATCTGAATCTATGGATGATGTCTTGTGACATACTTGGTAAGTTTCAGTTCATCTCCTTGTCCATCATTCACATTATCATCTTGACCTTCATTCCAATCTCCATCACTTCGTACATCATCTTGATTATTTTCCTAATTTTTGGTAATTGCAGCATGATGCTCGGTTGCAATGTTCTATTGCTCGGGAGAAATACATTGTTTCTCAGGTAGAATATCAGGCTGTTTAGTATAAACAAACCTATTGTAGTCTTCTAGTTCTTTTCTTCTTTCCTTATCATTCTTTTTTGCAAATTCATGTATTATTACATTTGCACTTTCAATGATCTTGTTAGATGACTTGTTAAGACATTGATAAGCCTTGCTTTTGGTGAAATACCCTAGAAAGATACCTTCATCACTTTTGGAGTCAAGTTTTCCATTTTTATCATCTTTGAAAATATAACATTGACTACCAAAGATTCTGAAGTAACTTACATTGGGTATGTAACCATACCAAAGCTGATAGGGTGTCTTCTTTGTGTCCTTCTTCAATTGTAATATGTTCAATGTATAGACAGCAGTACTGACAACTTCCCTCCAATAAGTTTGAGTGATTCTTTTCTCAATCATCAATGTTCTTGCATAGTCAAAAATTGATCTATTTCTTCTCTCAGAAATTCCATTTTGTTGTGGTGTTCTCGGTGCAGAAACCATGTCTTACAATTCCATGCTCATTATATAAATTAGTGAATTCATCTGAAATAAACTCCCCTCCTCTATCTGACCTTTGGCATTTCAATTCCTTACCACTTTGTTTTTCTACCATATCCTTATACCATTTAAACATCTTGAATGGTTCTGATTTATCTTTTAAGAATATAACTGTAATCACTCTAGAATAATCATCTATAAAGAGAATGAAATACCTATCTCCATAGTAACTCTTTGACCTCATTGGTCCACATAAATCACCATGGACTAATTCTATAATTGCATTAGATGTATGGGATTTACTCTTGAAACTAGACTTTGTCATCTTACCTTTTTAACAATTCTTGCACATGATATGCTCAGGCTTTGACATGCTCAATAAGCCTCTAAATTTTCTTTTATTGCTTATCTTTATCATGTTGTCAAAATTCACATGTCATATTATTTTATGCCACAACCATATGTCATCATTTCTAGCCATCAAACAAGTGATGTTAATGTCATCAAGATAGAAAAGGTTACCTTTTGTCTGTTCACTAGTTCCAATCAACCTTCTTGATTCATTGAATATATTTTCCTTCTTATTCTCAAATGCTACTCGGTGACCTATATTGTTTAGCTATGAAACACTCAATAGATTATAATCCAGTCCTTTTACCCAGTAAGAATTCTCACATTTGATCATTTTATTCAACATTATAGTTTCTTTACCTTCAACTAGACAAGGTGTGTCATTATCCATTCTTACTGAACCACCATTATAGTTCTCAAAAGTTTCAAACTTTTTTTTATCAGCAATCATGTGGTGAGTGTAGCCACTATCTATAATCTAGACATCATTCTTACTAGCCTTAGATATGAGTGCAGTTCTACATACCTTTCTTCTTCTTCGTCTGAATCATCTTTCATGGCTGCAAATACCATCTTAATGTCTTATTCAAATTCAGTGTTAGTATCATCATCTTTGTTCTCATCTAGGTAACAAGATTTATTTCCTTTGTCCTTGTAGTCTCGGGTATCTCTTCTGTCAGATTTTCGAATGCTTTGGTAATCTCTCTTATCACCTTGGTCAAACTTATTTTCATATGTTATGTCATAACTTTTGTCATCTTTTCTTCTATTAGGACATCTTGCAACAAAGTTTCCAAGCTCTTTACAATTAAAACATACAAGTGGTAATTTACCTTTGTATCTAGCTTTGCCTCTCTACAATCTTCTTTGCATTAGTGCTTCAATCTCATCAAGTCCTTGATCCTCATTATCACTTTCACTATCATTTATAATAGTGTGTCTATGAATTGACTTACTTATTTTCAAATAAGATTTGAATGCATACTTTATAGATGGTAAGACACTATTATCAAAGTTATTCATCTCAAATGAAATCAATCTACCAATCAGACTATCTAGAGTAACTGTATTGTTTGCTACTACTCTCATTTCTTGAATAGCAGATACTCTAATAGCATATACAGACAGTAAGGTTCTTAAGATTTTACTTACCACTGTCTCTTCTTCAAGTACACCTCCAACTCCTCAGATAGGATTGACTACCTCTTTGATTCTATAGTTATACTGAGTGATATTGTATCATTCTTTAATCCTTAGGTCATAAAACCTCCCTCTTAGGCTTTCTTCCTTGGCTCTTAGTTCATTAGCATCTCCTCCATGTACCAACTTCAATTTATCCCACATTTTCTTTGCATAGGTGTGGGTTTTGACATCTTCAAACTCAACATCAAAGAGTGAGGAAGCAAGCTCTATCATCATGCAATTATGCTCATGCGTTTCTCTCAATTTCTCAAGAGTGTGACGTCCTATAGGCAGAACATATTCAGTATCAAAGTGTTGAGTAACATCATTACCAATACCTGATAGGTGGAGTCTTATCTGCTTTTCCATGATGCAAAGTTGTCTTTATTCAACTTGTGCACATCTGACTTGTTCAACTTGTGATCTTTTTCTTGATCTATTAAACTCCCTTTTCTAAGCACACAAGATTTGATACCAATTGTTAGAATAAATGAGAGGGGGGTGAATCAGTGGCCTCAAAAATATTCCAATAAATCAACCGAAAATCTTAGTACCACAATATTAAGCCTCTAGTTATCTTTAGTCCTACAAGATGTATGCCTTCAAATAATCTTATCAAATAACTACTGCTCAGAATTGTATTTTAAACCTTATTCTTAATGTTTACTGAATAACAGTATTTCATTTAATGAAAAATAGTAAATTGCTTAGCGTATACCGATCAATCCAGATTAGTTATGTGTAATGCAAAACACTAGAGTAATGGGTCAAACACATTGACACATGGATTTTTAACATGGAAACGTTGTTAAGGGAATAACCACTTGGGACTGGTAGCACAAAATTTTTACTCTTCTGAAGTGATCTCCATGAAGAGCCAACCCTGTTAAAGGTTATAAACATATTGTTAGGTGTGACCTTGTTAGAGGATTTAAATAGAATAGTTTGTCACTTGATATTAGGCATCTTTATGCTACCTTCTATGACCAAACCCAGTGTAGTTTGTCAAATGGTATCTGGTATCTCATGATATCTTCATGATCATACTTTTTGATAATCCTTGAGATGTATCTCAATATAGAAAGGATTGTTAAGTCCTACTCAGTTAAGAGAATTTCTAAATCAATAGTTAAACTGAAACAGTAAATGATATGTTCACACATACAACTTAGACTTGTAGATTTTCAGATCTATTGTAAGCTCATTTTACCTTTCTGGTCAACATGTATTTTCAATACCTTTTCTCCACTTCTTTCTTCTCAGTGGTGCTATGCTTCTCTGTTGCTCAGTGTTCGCATAAATCTTTAGCTCTTTCCTCAACTTGATTGATCAGGACTGTATAAAGTTGTTCTTCATCAGTTTCTCTTCAACATCCTTCTTTCTTATTCACTCCCCTTAATTCATAATGAATTAAGTTGACTCTTTATAGACATGATATCACTGTTTCTTACTTCTTGAGTTTCTTGTTCTTGGCGTGATCCGCAATCTTAGCCAATATTGCTTTAAAGCATAACTCTTGTTTTATCTTGTAGAAATCTTCTTGCCAAATGGATAAAACAACTTTAAATCTTTTACTTATCTCTGGCTTTAACTTGTCGATGAGAACAATGTTAACAACTACTTAAGCCTATCTTTAGCTCTACCAGCTAAGTATTTTGTTGTTTCTGAACTCTACTTAACTTTGGTGTTTTAACTCTTTGATAGCTTTGGTCAACACTTCAGTTTCCTTGGTGTTGTCTATTTGTCGGGGTTGTCTATGCTTTGGTCTTGTCTATCTGTCAGTTAACATTGTAATTATGGTCGTTGGTAATGCTTGTGATTCTGTTGTTCGGTAATGCTTGTCGGTTTATTTTCTTGGGCATCACTGTGACTTTGCTCTTGGTTTTCGTTGTCCATCAGGTTCTACTAACCGTTAGTGTTTGAAGTCACTTAGTGAATGCGTGTATTTTATGCATTGTTGAAAGCATAATCTTTCTCTCTCTGATTCTCTGAAGTCTTTGACACTTTGAATATAAGCGATCAGATTATATCAAGTTGACATAAATGACAATACAATTAATTAACTAATTTAATTTCTTGCATTATCTTTCTACATTTCGGTGATCAACATAACATCTTCAAACATTCAATCAGTTACATGTCATCAAAATATATATATATATATGTATATATATATATATATATATATATGTATATATATATATATATGTATGTATATATATATACATATATATATA
>MU226511.1:348649-362880 GCA_018584345.1 Thuja plicata
CATATACATATATACTGACATATACATACATATATATATACACATATATGTATATACATATGCATATATATATACATATATATACATATATATATACATATATATACCATACTATATATATATATATATAGAGAGAGAGAGAGAGGTACACAAGGGCAAAAAGGTGAAAATAAAAAACTTGAAACCAACTACACCAGACAAAAAGTGGGGAGAGAGGAAAAACCACAAGACAAAGAAAGGAGCAAAGAGAAAATCTAAAGAACCAAAAAGGAGCAAGGACTAGAACGAAACACAAGTTCGAACAAGAAACAAAACAAGACAATGAAAGAGGGGTAAGACGGTACTAGACACCAAAGGATGGGGAGGGGGGAGGGGGGAACTGTCAAGAGTGATGGTGGTTATCGAGCGTGCCTAATAGAGATTACCAAGATAGGATGATAAACTACCCTTAATCTCAATTAACATTGATGGGATGGTAGTTTATTTCGATGGCCTCCTTAATATTCATCTTGAAATAGTTATCCTCCTTGGACAAGATCTTGGTGCTCTCCAAACAAATATGATGTTTTGTGGAAGAAGAGTGCTCAGAAAGGGCTGATTTGTGGACCCTATCACATGGTTACTTAGCTAAGCCATACCCTGATTTGAGTTTTAGAGGGATGTCTTGGTGTTACTAAATTTATCACAGTTGCATGTTGTTTTTAGATGCATCTTTAATTCTTCATGGTTGGGATTTTAGGGATGACATTTTTAATATAAACATGCCACTGTATCATTTAATGTTCACGGAACTTAGGTTCTAGTCTTGTGATGCTGGTATGTGCTATTCCAATAATTATTATTATGCCAAAGTAGTTTGTTTGCTTCACATTCTTTTTTCCTTTGTCTATTTTTACTTCTTGACTTCATAGTTTTTGTAATACAGGCTGGATTATACAAATGGCCACAAGTAACATGTGTCAATGTTGTCGATTGACCTTTACACTTTTACAGTAAATTGTATAGTGGGTGATATCTTTTAATTATCATATTATTAAGTAGCTAGGTCTAAGTTTTGATATTTGTTGTTTTAATGTCAATACGTGCTCACTAATGTTTTCAAGAATTGTGAGCACATTGAGCAAAGTGTACATTATTTTCAAATGAAAAAAAGTTGTGAAGCTGAATAACCTATAGGATAGTGATGATTTTTCAAGAATCAATTGTGTAGGATATTTTTGGCTGCCCTCATATTGTGTATGAAGAAGGTTTCAACTGAAATTTCACACTAATTTGTTAAGTGGGAATGATAACCATCAGCCGCATTTCCACTTTGTATATGCTTTAAAATTCTAAATGCTTCTAGCAATGTAGCTTTATAGCTTTTACACATGATGGTTGAATGATCTATGAAGGTATAAATTCCAATTTTTATTCACCTCATGTATATTGCAAGGGCAGAATCTAAATAAATGTTCTTGCATTTTTAGTCACTTATGTCAAAGGCCAATGCATATAATGACTTCCTATAATATTTAGGTAATTGGTCCCTGGTGGCCATAGTAATATAGCATAAGTGGCATGAAGAAAACTCTTTGGTAATTTATTAATCTCATTTTTCATTGGAATAATACATCTTAATACTTATTTTTTTTCCTTGTTCTTATGAAATTGAGTGGAATTATAGAATTAAATTGTACTTCAGTGGGTGTACTTATTTTCATAATCTAGAAGTAGGTGGATATTAGCTCCCTTAGTCTGTTATGATTTTCACTTAGTATTCATAACTTGCCTCCTGT
The DNA here is from genome assembly GCA_018584345.1 of Thuja plicata. Lineage (NCBI taxonomy): Eukaryota > Viridiplantae > Streptophyta > Pinopsida > Cupressales > Cupressaceae > Thuja > Thuja plicata. The sequence goes on from MU226511.1 coordinate 350,428, forward strand.
ACTAGAAAACTCTTTTGGCTTGTAGCTCACTGCATAATTAGTTGACTGGATACATTTTCTATCTAAATATTAGTAGGAATTCAAATCACCTATGAAGTGGGCTTCTACACACCACAGAGAATTAGTGTAATCTCTCCTATGATTTATATCTTCTTGTTTTTATTCTTTTGTATTGTTGCTTCCATAATCTGAGCATTAACAAGTCTTGGGAGCAACTACAAAGTAGACTTCCTTGTGTCAATTTTCCTGTTATCATATTTACTTTTTGACTCCTTACTTTTTGCTTAATGAAAATCTTAGGAGATGTTGTGTCCCTCCTTTATCAACATTTACTGTAAGAATCTTTCTTAAGATTTTTTACTTGGTCATATGTGCTTATACCCCATGTTAGTTATGTCACAATCTTCCACAAATAACATTGCAAGATTTTTCATCAGTCGATGTGCCACCATATTGCAATGAGGGAGATTCGAAGCCAAGACCTAATTTTATGATTCTTTCCCACTACAATTACATTTCAACCCAGTTGGCATTTTAATCCCTTTTATGATCTGTCTGCTATGATACTCCTTTTTAACTCTACTTGGAGCCAAATGTTTGCACTATTTTAGTTTGTCTTCTTCTTTGAATAACATAAATAAAATGTGATAAATCCTATTTATTTAACATAAATTATAGTACATTTGAGGATGTATTGGTGATGAATTCTTCTTTTCTTCATTCTATTTTCTTCCTTGGTTACGTTTTCATGTTTGGCCTTCCTATTTCTAATATTTGAGCTTTTAAAAAGTTGGAACTTGTGTTTTACCTCTCATTTTTTGTTCATCATTATTAATTTATTATTGGAACAAATTGCAATGTAGTGTGTGCAATTTCCATCATTACAATGATGCATATGAAACAAAGCCTAGATTTAGACATTTTGTGCCTAAATTTATTATTTAATCTAATGCAATATATCTATTATGAATTCTACAAAGATATGTTTTTTTGCCCAAAATTCTTGTATTTAATTTGTTCTCTCAAATATTTCTTGGTTATTAATAGGGATTTTGAAGATTAGAAAAATACTTATTGTACTTTTCATTTGGCTTATCATTTATTCACACTTCCTTTTCTCGTTCAAACATATGAAGAATACCTTCAAGTTCATGGGAAAATGATCAAGTTCAGTGGCTGCCAACAGGTCTGAAATATTAGACATATCTTATTCTTCACATATTTTATATTTTTCATTGTTGACTGTACAAGTTCTTTTCATTGAAAAATTGATCATGTTGTGTCTTCTTGCATCTACAAATATGCAAACTACTTGGCAAATTTGTACCGCAAACAAAATCCTATGATGACAAGCAATGCATACTATGGTGCTCAAATAATAATGAACACTTATCCTACAATCCGACATCCTTAGAATGTGAGGTTCAGTTGTTGATGATTGTGTTTCTTCTTTTTGCAGAGGTTAACAGAGATAAATGTTTGTTTTTGTGGAAGGCCGCAACTTTTTTTCTTTTCACTCACATAAATATGTTGTAATCTGTTATATCTTAGCATGGATGCCCTTTCATTGGCATATATATTTATAATCATCTATCATGTACATTTAAAATTAATTTTGGGACAGATTTTTATTTTGACTTCTTGGTTATGGTTGATGCTATCCACTAATTTTCTTAAGCTACTTTTAGCCAAAATTGTACAATATTATGTTTTTGTAATCCCATGTTCAAGGGAAATGAACTAACAATATTTTTTGAGGAATTGGTATATCGTGGAACAAAAATTAGTCTGTGCTTCAAGTAGCACAATTTCAGTGGAATATACTTATGCTCATGGCTAAGTTATTCTTATGAATTGGAGAATATCTTGGACTTGATATTCCTCTTATGGATCAGGTATCCATTGTTGAGAATTTGGTGGACATCATGGACTTGATGTCTGGATACCATTGCTCAGAGAATTTGGTGAATTTCATGGACTTGATATTCGTTAGACCATTTCTCTTTATATCATGGACGTGATATCTTGTGGATTAGAGATTATATCTAGTAGATAGAGATCTACTATCATAGATGAGAGATCTATGGAATCATTGGATAAGGAATCCATTTTGGTTATTTGTTTTGATGAAGGATATAAGAGTGGATCTTTGCCTCAAGTCAAAGAGGGAGTGTGGATATTATGGCCTTTACAGAAAATATCTTCTAGCTTGGACAATAAATCGATAAGTATAAATAATAATAATAAATATTGGCAATATTTATTATTTATTGTTTATCATTGAAATTAATATATATATATATATATATATAAAACAAAACATTTCATCGTTATTTTGATGTTCGTCACATTCGTCATCGATGAGAAAGCTATATGAATGACGAATTGATCGATGAATCTTTATCGCTATACCAACCAACCCCCATAGTGTTTCGACAACATCGGCATCATTTATAGTGCATTACTGTGATTATTTTTTAAGTGATCACGTCGTACGTTGGTCGTAAATGTGACCAATTGTGGAATGGGTTGGTTGTGAAAGGTGCTTACAATTATTGACACAGAGTCCTTTTTGTTTGACATTTGATTCATCGGTTTTCTGACAACTATGCCAGTCGTCGATTACTTTGACAGAAAAAGTTCCACGACACCATTTTTTGATTGTTCTACATTGGACAGTCATAAAATTAACCTCTACGCATTGAAAATTGATATAAATTTTATTAGTGTGTAATTATGAAAGAAGTGATCAAATGGTGGTTGTATATCATCACAAACTGCAACCAACTTTCAGTCTACCCTGGGCATATACCTCAACATTTGATGTCATTTTATCAACTTATGATGCTTCTCATAGTCAGCATTCATCTTCTCCAAATCAATCTGTGTGCATATTTGTAATGTCCCTTCAACAATATCATTTTGCAAATAAAGTAAATCTACATCATATTAATTATTCTATATTAGCTCTAATGTTTCATGAATTGATATCCAATAATTAATAATAATATTTTCAAATTGCAAACTATTAGGTATTGCTAATGTATTGTTAAATAACTGAATAAATAAATGAGTGTTTTCCCAAATTCAATTGCGGAAACGGTAAAATGTCCCTTTTATAATACTAAGTGTTGATTACGGAGGGGCATGGGAAAATAAGATGAGATGATATAGTTTACAATAGGTTATATTTCTTCATGGGAAGAGTTGAGTTAAGCTTTCATGAAGTAGTTTGTTGAAAGAATAAATGCAAGTGAGGTGTTCAATAAATTTATGGAGATTGAGATTGAAGAAGATTAATTAGTTCCATCATTTAATATCATATTTACAAAAGCATTAAATAATATTCTAAGAATCCATAGGCCCAATGAAAAATTATGTATAGTGATTTATTTGGGTGCTTTTGATGAAGAAATGAGCTTCTTGTTGAGAGATAAACAGCCTAAGACTTTGCATTAGGTTTTTGTGATAGCAATGGACATTGAAAATAATTCAAAATATGGAATTGTGAAAGGTTTTCTATCTACTGGTGTTTGCTTCCATAATGCTTTTAATGCAGAAGGCAGTTGTGGATCAAGAAATGAAAATCAATGTCAAGTTATTTTTATCCCTGTTGATCATACTAACCATGATTTAAATTATGATTCAAAACAAAATGTGAATGAAGATTTTTTCTGAAAACAATACTTAATATGGTTTGTGAATAATTGTTTAATTTTATTGATGCAAAGATAGATATATATAGGGGTTACACACATAATATTATGGAAACTTGTTATTCTAGTTTTGGTGCTGCAGAAACAAATTGTTTGCAGTCAAGTGTGGAAAGTAAAGAGGGGGAAGGTGTTTCAATATATGATGATGTTGAAGCCCCAAATGGTGAGGTTCTATCAGACCTTTCTAATGTTGAAAGTGAGGATGAGGATTGCATATTATGGCTAGAGGAGGAGAATGTTTCTCATCCCATATTTTTGTCACATAGGGATGTCCAAAAGGATGTGTGTGAGGAATTGGTTGAGGAAGAGGCTTCATGGTGCCAGAATGGCCCTAATATTTTTGAAGATAAGCTAATGGTTTATGTGCAACCTTTTGAAGAGGATGAAGAATTTTCATATGATGGTGATGTTTCTAGCGTGGATGATGTCTCTTGTAATCAAGAAATTTATGCTCCTTCTCAGTATGAGGCAGAGGATGTGTGTAGTCAGCAGGAAGATAGTGATTGGATAGATGAAGATATGCTTATAAATACATATCAGATGTAGGTGAAAATGACGATAATGGTTCACTTTATAGTGAACACATTTCTAAGTTTTTGACTTATGAATATTTGAGATATTCAGGGAGGAATAACTTTGGATTCTTAAACCCAACACATATTGAGTTTGACAAAGAGTGAATATCAGATGGTCAAGATTTTGATATGTGTGTTTCTGATTCCACTTGTACTTCTATGTCACTAGGCCACAATGAAATTGAATATGATATATCAGATGATGAAATCATCAATGCATTTCTAGATTTAAAAGATGAAGAAGTTCCTAGCACAATGTTGAGTACCGATTGGGATAATTATTATGCAGATTGTTAATCTGTTCCAGATTCTATATCATTCATTGAACCATTGTAGAATGGTCTTTCAATTACTCAAAGTATGCAGATACATGGTGAGTATGTGGATAAGTGATCTCCCTCCAACAGCCAAGCAAATGGTTTGCATAAGGTATATAATTTGCATGTAAGTTCTTTAGGGAACTCTGATTTCTATATGAAAAATAGTGGCAAAATACATTGTGATGGCTCTAGCTGTGAGACTGAGAATGATTATAATTTTTATCAGCTAAAGGATGTTTTTTATAAATGTGATAATGCAAGAAAAAGTAAAAAATAATCTAGGGGTATTGAATTTTTCAGTGACCATCATTGGCATTGGTTACATGATGGTCAGTATTATCAAATGAGGTCTGATTTACAAATGTTGAATAAATGCAGAGATACTGAAAAATGTTTTATGTAGGCTATTGAAAGATATCATCATATCAAATAATGTTGATGATAGCTACATTTTTAGCTTGTTTCCAGAGTAGGGAACATAAAATTTTGTTTTTGATAGAGGTACGATGAATCAGAAATTTGGTGATGACTTTGGGCCATCAAACCTGGTTTGATTCCTTCAAATCAGGGAAAAAGGAAGAGATAAGTTGACTCTACTAAGAAGCATTGTAAATTTATACATATTCCTATTTTTTTGTTTTAGGGTTTTTGCATTGGGTTTTTCTATTTGTCCTTGATCTTCTCTTCTCAGAGAACTGGAATCTAACATTGAACTTGCGTTCAACCTTCCTCAGTTAGAGCCACTATTTAGAATAATAAATTTCCTAGTTTAAATGATGCTTTTTCTCCTTGTTTCTACCTGGTTCTTAAGCCCTAATTGCAAATTTATATCCCTTGTTTCATTTTTACCCTAAACCCTAAGTTTCTTGTGTTCCTTCTATAGGATTTGAGAGATAAAAATCCACAGAATGCCAAGAATACCTGCATGCAAATAACCTATTACACGAGAGAAGCAAAAAGAGGAAAAAGTAGAACTGAAAAGTTACTCAAAATATGAGAGAAAAATCATAATCTGAGTTAATGAAAAAAGAATTACAAGGTTCAACCTATAAAGGTAAAGAAAACCCTAAAGCCTAAAAATATAGGTTGCACATTAATAATTAATAAAAGAATTAATTATTAATGCACCTAAGAGAAAGCTTAAGCACTAAAGAGTAATAGCTTAACTAATTAAATCAACATGATTTAATTAATAAGAGAACTAAAGATTACTCTAACACCCCCCCCCAACCCTTAAGCTAAGTGCAGGGGGTAAGATAACCTAGCACAGCTGTGAAAGTAGGGCAAATGGTCCCGACAACAAGGAAATCTCTGTAAACTAGAGACAAAGGAGAAAACCCACTGGGAAAAACCCCTCTCCAAAAAGAGATAGAAAAATGCAAAAAAGAAATGGCTCAAAAGACTCTCTCAAAACCACAAGTACAACCAGCCCCCATGAGAGAGGGATGAGACACCAAGGCCCCCCCAGAAAGATAGAACCCCTATGGAAATGATCAAACCAATGGAACTCCAATGCGGAAGAAACCAAGGCATGGAACAATAGGGAAACCCCTGAATGAGAGGTGAAACTTGAAGGCCTAATTGATGCTCAAAGAAGAATGCATGAGACTCCTATAGTGGAATCTCCAATGAAGGTGAGCCAATAGATGGGCTGAATCTGTGATCTAGGAGGAGATGAATGTCCTTGAATATGCCCTTAATAATAGGAGTAGGTGGCTCGATGTAGGGATAAATCATAATAGGAATTGCTAGAGGGGAATCATGTTGAACAAATGCAAACTCAACAAGAGGAGGATGTGGAGAAGCCACAACATTGAGCTCAGGAACAACAAATAAGTTCAGGTGACCTGACTTCTCCTTAATAGGCACTCGTGAAGTAGGAGAGATATTCTCTGAAAATGGAGATGGAGGACCAAATTAAGAGAAGGAGTACAAGCAGGTAGCATGATCAACTATCCCTGTGGTAACAGTATTGCCTATCACACTATCTTTGATATGATCTGAAATGAACTCAATTGTCTTCCCTGTCCCACTATGAGTAATCTGATAAATAGAGAGAAGGTTCGAGGACAAGGATGGAATAGATAGTACATCACGGAAGGTACCATCATCAATGTCAATTGAACCATTCCCACAGATAGTCATAACAATTTTATTTCCCATCAGAATGTGAGGGGTAGGAGAGTTCTCAAAAGATGAGAATAAACCTCGAGAAGATACCATATGGTGTGAAGCACTTGAATCCAGTAGCCATCTAGAAGAGGGAGTAATAGAAGATGCACATAATGCATGAACCTTTCTATTGTTTGAACCATATTCTTGAGAAGATGATGAAGAAGACTAGTGAGAAGAGGAAGAAGGAATATCAATCTTGCTCTTATGAAGAAGAGCTATCAAATCAAAAATATGTTGGGCATATATCCATCTACCTTCTTATAAAATCACTGAGACTCATCATGATTGGGCTTATTACAATAAGCACACTTAGGTTTTTCTATTTTTGATTTTCCCTTATGTGAAGGAGGTGGGCAAGAGGAATGCTGAGAAGGAGAATCCTTCCAAGATTCTGTGGTTAGTAATACCTATTTTTGCTCTGGTTTCTGTGAAGATGGATGAGAAAACAAAGCATGACTCATAGAGCCAAAAGTGTCATTCAACTGTTGAATCTTTGACTTCTCTTGAGTCAACTGATCATAGAAAGCCACAAAGGAAGGAATAAGGTGCCTAGGACCCAAAGCATCTATAGTGGAATAGCAATTGGAGGAGAAGATATAGAACTATCCTCCAATCTTTGAGAGTATCAGGAAGGTACACTCATTATCTGATTTGGTCTTCCCACAACCCTGTAAAAGTGAATGGAGAGCATTGAACTTCATCAAGAAGTCCTCAATGGTCAAAAAACTGTCAGGAGACAAAGATGTCAACTCTGCATCAAGATGTAGTTCTCAAAACTCATTCACTATGCCAAATAGATCTGCAAACTTTCCCCAGATGGCCCGAGGAGTGTGAAAATTCTCCAAATGAAATAGGAGACTATCAGAGATATTCAGTGCAATTAAGCCCGTGGCTTCATCCATCTTGTTCTGGTGATGAATAATCTCAAAAGGATGCTACAAAATAGGTTGGTTCTCATCCAGACATGACCATAAGCCCCGTGACATGAGAAATTTGGTCATGTGAGATTTCCAGGTATGGTAGTTATGTGGCATCAACCGATCAACTGAAGGGTCTGACATTGAGAGAAAGAAGATAGAAGCAGAAGGGTCTTTCTGAAGTAAATGATAGAAAGGAAAATGAACCACCCCAAAATGTAGTAAACTATCCCCCATACACCAAAATATAACTTAGAGAGCACAAAAAAAAAGAAGAAAACCTAGTGACCTAATGCAGTGAAGAGAGAAATAGAAGCCTCTACTTATAGGCTGAAAATAGTAACTCAAATGGCCAAACTTGAAGACGAAACCCAAATGGTAGTCTCCAGCTCGGAAAGAGATTTCTAAAAATATCTTGTTTTCCAAAAAACAATATTGTATGCTCAAGTTATGGCCAAAAAACTAACAGCACCTCTGAAAACAAGCTCCCTAGAATAAACCAGTCCTAGGAAAACATTTGATGGTCAAATGACCATTAGAGCTTCATGGGAAAAAAATGACGGTTGTATGCACGTCACCAAGCTATCATGCTGGAAAAAAATTTGGTGGCTAGAAAATTTGGAAACTTGCCAAGAAATTGGGGACCCCAAAAAATAACGTCACTTTCTGGCAAGTGATGTCAGTAGCAGATGGGCGGCGCTTCGGTGATGGGTTTAGCACTACGTTCGATGGAGGTGGCTCCCCGATGGTGCAGTAGAGATAGTTGGGCAGTGCTTTGGCTGGTACAACTCCCGATATGGGTGCGGGTGGTGCGCCGGTGGAGGCTGGGTGGCATACTGGCTACGTGCAGGCGGCACATTCTGCCTGCACCCAAAAAACACTAAAAAAAGTGTTTTTAAAAAAAAAATCTCAAAAAGTGTGAGGTATGGCCTGGGAGAGAGAAAAATTTTCTCAAAGGCCACTGTAGCCAAAAATGGTGAGCTTTATATAAAAAAGTAAACTCCCAGGCCTTCTTAGCGCGATGGTGAGGTTCGTTTTTGATTAAAGTGCTCTAGAAAAATGTGCCTCTTTCAGATTGAAGAGAAAACCCAAAAAAAACTATGGTTTTTGCCCTTGAATCACTACTTCAAAAACACCATACCAAGTAGCAGTAGGGTGACTCTGATACCATGTAGGATTTGAGAGATACAAATCCATAAAAAGACAAGAATACCTGCATGCAAATAAACTATTACATGAGAGAAGCAGAAAGAGGAAAAATAAGAACTCAAAAGTTACTCAAAATGTGAGAGAAAAATTATAATCTAAGTTAATGAAAAAAGAATTCCAACGTTCAACCTATAAATGTGAAAAAAACCCTAAAGCCTAAAAAAGCTAGGTTGCACATTAATTAATAAAAGAATTAATTATTAATGCACCTAAGAGAAATCTTAAGGACCAAAGAGTAATAACTTAACTAATTAAATCAACATGATTTAATTAATAAGAAAAATAAAGATTACTATAAAACTTTCTAAAATGAAGTTACTTTTTTGGGTCACTTAAGTCACTTAAAACCCATGTGCTTGAAGTTGTCATTCAAGGGGGGAATCCTTTTTATTTTCTAAGTCCTAGCGGACCATATGGTGTATTAATTTTTCCCTAAGTCTAATGTCCCTGAGTCACTTTATGGTTCCCAAGTATTGAGCGGTTCAGATTTGATCCAACGATTGGCGCAATCCCTTAAATAGAAGATGCACAATGATTATTCCTTGTGGGATTGCACTATGTTTACAGGTTTCCATTTAAGATCAAAGGCCTAAAGAGGTTTGTGAACCATCAAATCTTTTTTCATCATGTGTTTGGTGTGATGCCACTATCCAAAGTTTCAAGTTGTTTATCCTTCGCAGGTTCATGCCTGAGTGACATGTGGAGGATGGCAAGACCCAGTTGAGATAAAGTTAAAGTTCATGTGCAGACAAGTTATTTTTGATCTAATGGTGGGCATGATCCCATGATGAAAAGATGCAGCCTTCTTATTCCTTGATTGCTTCATGCCTGTGCGACACATAGAAAGTGGTCAGCACTGAAAGGAAGAAAAGCATCGAGTAGATAGGTCTTCATCTAAACATGGGTGTGTTTCCTTGAAGGAAAGATGATCATTGAATATTCATTGACACATTGTGCCTAGTTTCCACGTGGCATCTTGTGGCGTAGATTGGTTCCCATCTAATGGATAGGATGATCCCTTGATCCAAAAGATGCATCATCTTTATGCATCATGAGTTCACAATTAAGCAATACCTGTCCTATTTGATCATTGGTTCCTTTTCTTTCTGTGAGCCACATGATATGATAAGATCGTGCAATGAATGTGAGGCTACTAAAGGAATTTGCATGATTTTTATTTCATTGTAGAATTGTGCTTGTGCGACGTGTCACATATGATGGGACCTGGCTGAAACTAAGGCAAGGTTAAAGATTAGTCAGTTTGATTTGAATCTAACAACTTGCATGTTTTCGCTATGTAGATGTGCTCAAAGATTATTATTTTTGGGTTCACGCATTTGTGTCGCATGGAAGATAAGTGGGACCTGGCCGGGGTTAGAAGGAATTAAAGGCAAATTAGTTTTTTTTTTATCGTGTGGTATGCATGATTCCTTGAATAGAAGATGAGTGATTTTTATTCTTTCTAGGATCATGCTTTTGTGACATGTGTCTTGTTCAAATCACAAGTCCATGTTTTCAAAGAAGTTAAAGGTAAAGAAAATCTAATCAAATCTAACGGCAAGTGCTTTGCCTTTATTAGAAAATGTGCGATGGATATTCTTCAAGGAATCACGCCTTGTTGACATGTGTCCAGATCTAATCATGGCTTGCGGTTGTTTTAAAAAGAGGATCGATGGTGGTGTTTTAAAGTTGAAGATAAGGTTTGATCTTGATCATCGATGGGATCTTATGCTCCAGGTGAAGCCATTGTATCTATTTTTTGAATATTCAAATAATTTCCATAGGGTTTTCAAGCGGTGGCTCTACGATTCATGTTGGGTAATAAATGGAAAAATCTAATCTTCTGGGTTATTTTTATCTAGTTAAGGGATGCCAAGGCAAAAAATTGATGGCTCTAAATGTTTTTATGCCACATTTATGATGAGAATTGATATATTAGGGTTTTTGATTATATTTGTAGATGTTTTAAAACCCTTAACTGACTCCCTATCTTTTGTGCTTTAAAGATAGATCTGTTCCCAAGTCTTGGTCGTTGTTCAGATCTGATTGTTTTTTGGATCATTTGAAGAAATATCAATCATTTGGAGAAAAGAAATTTGATCCAGATTTAGATATGGAGGGATATATGTCAAATGGATTTTCATTTTAGGGTTTCCCTATGCTATATATGTCTTTTCTTTTTTTGTTGTAAGGGTTCCTGTTTCTCTGTAAAAATTCAGGGTAGGTTCCAATTGTGGTTCCTCTGTATATATTCTTCCTTTTCTATACATATAGGGTTTTCCTTGATCTCTTTCTAATTTGAGAGAAGAACATCTATTCTAATAGAAAGCTTTATGAATTAATACTTCAGTATTGTTGTACTGTTTATCAAGTTGTCTCCATTTTTTTCCTGAATCATAGAGACTAAGGCATCAAGGGTGTTTTGGTTTTGTCCATTGTTGATCAGCAATGAATTCATTTAGAGGATGACTAGGATTTAGGATTTGTATTCATATGTGTTTGAGTTTCGGTATCAAGGATATTGCAAAATTTTCTTTTAGTTGATCTTTATTAATGTACAGTCTATTCTAGGGTCTCTTCCAAGGGGAGGGTTAAACACTTTAAATAGGTAGTTTTATATTTGAACACACTGGTGTACCAATAAGTATAACTTGAGTGATAGGGTATGTTTCATGTAAGACATTAGACATATTAGATTGTGGTGTCTTCTTTGTTCATATTCTTCATTTTCCAATGTTATGTTTGACTCTATTGGCCATTGTATAAGGCACTGGTCTATGAGGGACCTGGTGTATTTTAGAGATCCATTAATTCAAAACATCAAAGAAAATATTTTTCCTTCATGTTTATAAGAGGAAGTTAGAGTAAGTATAGTTTTCAAACATAATTTATGCAAGTGGGATACTGCATAAGATTTAGTAAAAACATTAAGGTACATGTTACCTATAGGTTTGAAAGCTATTCCTCAGTTATATATCTGCAAGCTATTGTTTGTCACAAGGGGTTATGTGTGCAGATAAGGTATACCTTCCTGAGTGATTTGGGGCTCAAAGTGAAGGAGGATTTAATCCTCATTAATTGGACTTGTCTCTTGTCTCCTTTCGGTTGAAGGTGTTGAGTTTGTATCCTAGGTTTTTAAAATCATGCAACCTGGTCTCAGAATCTCATCTAGGAAAGGAGATTGCAAGAAAAATATCCAACACTAAGATTTTCTAACCTTGATTCTTAGTTAGAGATTGAATTTCATGAATTGTACCAACATCTTGTTTATCTAAGTTACCCTTGAAAGAACTAAACTGACTTTCACTAAACCAAGTAATCAAATATCTTCCTCCATTATTTTTTAGATAAAATTAATTACCTCTTCTCTTGAATCCTGATCCAATATCCATTCCATATTTATTCAAGATCTTACAACGGTCATCCTTTAAATTCAGTCCATAGCCTTTTTCCATTAGTTGACCAACACTGAGAAGATTGTGTCTCAAGCCTTCTACATAGAACACATCTTTAGTAGTAGTCTTACCATATATAGAGATAG
>MU226511.1:365292-382811 GCA_018584345.1 Thuja plicata
AAATAGGAGCATGTTTTGAGAGCAAATAAGCCTTCCATAGAGATCAAATTTGCATTGTTATGCTGCCATTTTCATGCTAGATTGCATATTATTCCATTTCAAATACTAATTGTTAGTTGTATTTCATATTTCATAGCTAGTTTGCATGCTTGTTTCACCATTTTAGCTAATTTTAATTCAAATCCTTCGTATTTAGGTTGTATTGGTCATTGTTCCATCAACATATTCTGAGGGCTGATATGTTGGTGTTCATACTCTTCCTAGATTAGAAGGCAATAGGTCGCCTTTAGAGGGTTTTATGTGTTTTTCATGCTTTTACTAACCCTATATTGCTAAAACAATGATCTATTGAAGTGTTTGTGTCTATCTAACAGGTACCCATTATCACACTCACACTTACTAGTCGGGTTCAAACTTTGTTCTCCAAGAGACCTAATGGGTTGATTTCCTTATAGCCTTTTACAATGACCTTTTCCTATTTCTTTCAAAAATTTCCCAAAGAAGTTGGAAATCCAATCCCACATTCAGATACCCTTTATCATTTTACAAATGATTTTGTAGTTTTTAGTCTCCTAGACCCTCCATACATAGGGTTCCCACAATCTAGGTCCAATAGGGCTAATAGGCATAATTTCTAGGACTGTCTGCAACATAGTTTAAAACTTGCTCAAGATTTGGTCTCATGGATTGGTATGAACTCAACCCTCATAGTAGGCCAATATATGACCATACCCTATCTAGAACTGTACTTGGCCCGTACAGTACTTCTCTACCCTAAAAGAAATTTTCAATTCTTCAGCACTAAACCTCTAACCGAGCACTGTCTGCTCGCCTAGGGCTTAGTATTAAAAATAGTTATCCATCTTCCTAAGAATCCTAATCCTAAAATATATACACTACTGACTCTCTGAACATATCCATCCATCCTTAGGTCTTTCCCATGGGTAGATTTCATGGGGGAGCCATGAATCGACTAACTAGTCAGGACATGACCAGTGAGCACACTAAACACAAAACAATTTAGCTAATACCTTAGACTGACTCAAAACAATTAACTTACTGAATGAAATTTGTTTGCAACTATCCTATGAACACAAAACAATCATTATTTTGAAGCTTTCAATCCATTAAATGGCACTGTCACAATGAAATGCTCATATTTTATGAATACAGAGTTGCAGAGCTACTATTCAATATTCAAAACTTGTTACAATGAATGACTACTTTTTTAGATTCGAGTCTTGGGTAACATTAGATGTCATTTCCATGATTCTAGGGACTATTAGTCAATATCCCACTTCCTATTCATAAGGGGATCCAAAGATAACCGGGTTGCATGCAACATTTGCAATAATTGCAAATGTTGTCATAGCAACTTTTTAGAAACTTTTGGCATCTTTTCCATTATGCCTCCTCCCTAAGTTTTAGGACCTCTAACCTATTCATTTCAAGGATCCAAGATAATTCATGACCTTATGGCATCTCTATGACATCATTGATGTGTTTAAGACACATTGAAGACTCTAACTCAAACTCCTAACACCAAGAATTTTAAAAACTACTATCAATGGCTAATTTGGTGACCTTAGTCCTAATGACTAACTCACCTAGCCCACATTTCAATGAGCTTCTAAGGTCCAAATTAAACAAGCTATCTTGACTTGGCCAATGTCAAGTACAAGCCAAAACATCCTAACTATGGAGGTTAGCCTAGGTGTGCTCTTGCACCATCCTCCCCAAAACAAAAAGTTCAATCCACCCTTAGATTGAGGATGCTTGGATCAATCCCTATCTTCTTGAACTTTGATTATTTTACCCATACTACATCAGCATTGGTTTGACCATGCTTCTTTATCAAGTGTTCTTTGTATTCTTTGGTTCTATTTTGTTTGTAGACTCTAGCATCTAATACACTGTCAGCTCATGTGACTATAGGAGGGGGTAATTGGAGATCTTCACATCTCAGATCACTTCCTTGAGACTCTAATCCATGTCTTGCTGTGGTCCTTTGTAATGGACTAAGTTTGCAATATTAAAAATAGGTGACAGTTCACTGTCTTTCGGGAGCCCAACTCTGAATGCATTATCACCATACTTAGCTAAGATAGGACAAGGACCTATCCTTCTCATTTGCAACTTGTGAGGGACTCCCTTTTGAAGTCTTGATTTTTTAAGATGCACCATGACCAAGTCACCCACATTGAACTAAACTTTTCTTCTACTCTCATCAACCTTGGTTGTATGTTTCAAGGTGTTCTCTATCAAAGTCTTCCTGAATGTATCATTGATCTCTTGCATTGCATAAGCAAAATCATCTGCATATCCACTTGTCTTTACTCCATCCTTCAAGTCTCTCAACTCATAGACTCCTATAGGATGTAATCCATATACTATCTCAAAGGGGCTCTTCCCTGTTGACCGGTTGATGGTGTCATTGTAAGCATACTCAGCTTGTCCAATCAATTAATCCCATTTCTGTCCATATTCCTTGGTCAAGCAACTTAGTAGATTTTCAAGACTCCTATTCACCACTTTGGTCTGACCATCAATTTGGGGATGGTATGCAGACCCAAAGGATAAATTAGTGCCTAACCTATGCCAAAGATTCTTCCAAAAATGACTCATAAGTTTAGTGTCTCTGTCTAACATTATGCTCATAGGCAATGCATGGATTCTTTCTATCTCTTTGAAGAAGAGAGAGGCTATTTGGCTGGAATCAATAGTGATCTTACATGGCACAAAGTGAGCCATCTTTATGAATCTATCCACAACTACATATACACTATCCATGCCTTGTCTTGTCTTGGGTAACCCTACTACAAAATCCATGCTCAAGCATTCCCATGGCCTAGTGGGAATAGGTAGTGGTTGATAAAGGCCTACAGTTGAAGAAGTACCTTTTTCTCTTTAACATACAATACAACTTTCCACATACCTCATAACATCAAGATTCATTTGTGGCCAATAATAGAACATTTGAACAACTTCTTGGGTCTTAGTGATCCCAAAGTGACCACTCAATGCACCATTGTGATTTTATTGGATTAAGTTCTCCCTAATAAACCCTCTAGGGACACACAACTGATTTCTCTTAAACACTTGGTTTCTTTGCAAAGTGTATTTAGCATACTTTCTATGAAAATGATTCTTGTATTCAGCACATACCTTATAAATGTCTGCAAAGTCTTCATCATCATCATATAGATCCTTGAAATGATCTATTCTCATACTCTTCAACTAAATTTCCTTAATTGTGAGAGCTCTTCGAGACAATGCATATGCCGCTTTAGTGAGGAAACCTTTCTTGTGTTTGATATTAAAGGTATAAGCTTGTAGGTACTCAACCCACTTCATGTGCTTGTGATTTAACTTTTCTTGTGAATTCATGAAACTTAAAGCTTGATTATCCAAGTAGACTATGAACTCCTTGGAGAGTAAATAGTGTCTCCATTTCCTTAAAGCCTGAACCAATGCATACATTTCAAGGTCATAAGAATAATACTTCTTCTTAGCTTCACTCAACTTCTTTGAATGAAATGCTACTAGTCTTCCCTCTTGTCTTAGGACAGCTCCAATAGCCACATTGCTTGCATCACACTCAATGGTGAAAAGATTCTCAAAGCTTGGCAAGACTAAGATAGGTTGGGTAGAAATCTTTTATTTCAATAACTCAAAGCTCTTAGTGGCTTGTTCATTCCATATGAACTTAGTCTTCATTCCTCCTTTGATTATGTCCAACATAGGAGCACAAATAGCACTAAACTTCCTTATAAACTTTCGATAATACTGAGCAAGGCCATGAAAACTTCTTACCTTTGTTGATGTCCTTGGAGTAAGCCAATTCATGATGGCTTTCACTTTACTTTTGTCCATTTTTAGATTTCCATGAGAGAGAACAAACCAAAAGTACACTAGCTATGTTTTGATGAACTCACATTTCTCCAAGTTGATCATCAACTTCTCTTCATGCAGCTTCTTGAAGACAGTCTCAAGGTATTGAAGATGCTCCTCTTGTCCTACTATAAATCAGTATATCAAGATATACTACTACAAATTTGCCAATGTAGTCTTTGAGGACTTCATTCATGAACCTCATGAATGTACAGAGGGCATTAGACAATCCAAATGGCATGACAAGCCATTCATACAAACCTTCATTGGTTTTGAAGGTTGTCTTCCATTCATCTCCCTCATGTATCCTAATTTGGTGATACCCACTCTTGAAGTCTATCTTTCTATAGTACTTGGCTTCACCTAGACAATCCATTAGGTCCTCAATCCTAGGTATAGGGAACCTATACCTAATGGTTATCCTATTTATGGCTCTTGAATCAGTAGAAATCCTCCATGTTCCTCCTTTCTTTGGTGCTAAGAAAGTGGGTACGACACAAGGGCTAATGCTTTTCTTGATAAGGCCTTGGTTAAGGAGTTCTTTTATTTGCCTAGCAATCTCCTCATTTTGTTGAGGGTTCATCTTGTAAGTTGCCTTATTAGGTAGGGTAAATGTGGGTATGAAGTCTATCCTATGACTTATGGCTCTTTTAGGGGGTAATGTTGATGGTTGTCCATCACTTACTATGCCTTTATAAGTTTGCAACATGCTTTGTATCTCCTTAGGTATCTTTGATTTGTTGTCTCCTTTTTCTTCATTATTTTCTCTTGGACTTAGCATCAATGCATAGCCAACTCCTTCTCCTTCTTCCATGGCTTCTATGAATTATTTTTCACCCACCATAAGCACATTAGGACCTTTTGTCTTCACATCTGCATCCTCTAACAATGATTGGATTTTGAAAGTTACTTTTTCCTTCTTGAATGTAAAGGAGTTCTTAACTCCATCATGGATAGCTTGGCAGCCAAATCGCCATGGTCTGCCTAGGAGCAAGTGACATGCATCCATGGGCAGCACATCACATAGAACCTTGTCCTTATATCTCCCTATAGAGAACTCCACCCAAGATTGCTCGTTGACTAAGACATGATGTCCCTTATTGAGCCATGTGACCTTGTAAGGATGGGTGTGAGGTATCCTTGTCATGTCTAACTTGCTGACTTCTTCTTCTGACACAATGTTGTCAGTAGACCCTGAGTCCACAATGACTCTACATACTTTGCCTATCACCTTACATTTGATTCTAAATAGGGACCTTCTTTGGCTTGGCTCTTCTTTAACCGACTCCTTGATCAATGTTCTCCTCATCATGAGGTTCTCACCTTCTTCTGAATTTAATGGTACCTCAGAGTGTGTCTCTGTTGCATTTGTCTCTTCATAAACTAAATTAGTTCTCTTGTTACCTCCTTGAGAAGTACTACCCTTCTCTGCACACCTATAGGTAGGGTGTCCCATTTGGTTGCAATGATAACATTTCATACTGGCAAAGTTAATGCCTCTTCCTTGTCCACCACTTCTTCCTCTAAAATTTGAGTTCCTTCCTCTACCACCTCTACTAGAACTTCCCTCTTGTTGCTTAGTGTACTTGAATTCTCCTGGTGTCCTTGATTCTGAACTTCTTCCACCATAGCCACCTCTTGATCCTCTACTATCCCTTCCTTTAACTCTTCCTTTGGAAGTTTGCTCTTGTTTTCCTTTGCCTTTCTCCTCTATCTTTAAGGCCATTTGATAACATTGGAGCATGGTTTTGAAGTTCACAAGAATCATATCTTCTTGAATAGACCACTTGAGTCCATTCAAATATCTAGCTAGTTTGATGCTTTCATCCTCCACTACTTGTGACCTTAATCACAAATTTTGGAACTCTTCGGTGTATGCTTGGACATCCAAATATTTATGTCTAGGGTTATGTCTTCTTCTATGCAGCTGAACCTCATAATCATCAGGCAAGTAAGTCTACTTGAACCTAGTCACCATGCCCTTCCATGTGACTATAGGACTCCTTCCTTTTTTCTCCCTTTCAGTTTGAACAAACTTCCACCATGTGAGGGATGATCCTCTCAATCTTGACTTGGCCACATTCACTTTTTGGGCCTCTATGATACCATCACATTCGAAATGGTTCTCTATACTGTCAATCCAATCCACAACTGAATTTGGATACATTTGTCCACTAAAAAGTGGTACACCCTCCAAATCTTTGCCACTTAAAGCCTTCAGAGCCTTCAAGAATGGTTCTTGGTCACTGGTAGGGTCAGGGGTTGGAGCTTCCTCTTCTAAATCCACTCCCTTCTCCCTTGCTTCTTCTTCTTCTTCTTTCTAATCTATCTTATCTTTCATCTTATCAGCTTTGTCTTAGACTTCTCCCAAGAGTTGCTCCATTTGAGACAACCTTTCTCTTAACAACTTGTTGTCTTCTTCTTGCTCAGCCACCTTTTTGGCTAACTCAACATGAGTCACCATGGTTTTGTCTTCTACTGATCCCAATGGTGTATTATCTCCAACTGATTCAGTAGGCTGAAACATCCACCACAAGCCTGATCTTTAATCAAGCTCTGATACCAATATGATATGAGTGTTCCAAGGCTTGGTAGCACTTCATCCAAGAGACCTTAGCTTGTCTCTTCTAGGAGCCTAATCTCCTCTAGGTCCTGATTGGCTTAGATGATTACCTATGTCCAATTCTAACTCTTCTCTAAGATTTTTAATCCTTGTGCTTCACCTTGAAAGACTAACACCTTTTTGTTAGTTCAATTCTTCACTTCTCCTACTACACTTAGAAGGATCTAAGTGCCAACTCCATTCTAGCATTCATGATTCATTACAGGGGTGCTAAGCATGTTGTAATCCATGCATATGTTCCCATTTGATTCCATTTTGATGGATCTCATGGCTCTTACTAGTCAGGTTCAAACCTTGTTCTCCAAGAGACCTAATTGGGCTTATTTCCTTGTAGCCTTTACAGTGACCTTTTCCTATTTCTTTCAAAACTTTCCCAAAGAAGTTGAAAAACCAATCCCACATTCAGACACCCTTTATCATTTTACAAAGGATTTTGTAGGTTTTAGTCTCCTATACCCTCTGCACATAGGGTTCCCACAATCTAGGTCCAATAGGGCTAATAGGCCTAATTTCTAGGACTGTCTGCAACATAGTTTAAAACTTGCTCAAAACTTGGTCTCATGGATTGGTATGAACTCAATCCTCACAGTAGGTCAAGATATGACCATACCCTATCTGGAATTGTACTTGGCTCGTACAGTACTTCTCTACCCTGCAAGAAATCTTCAATTCTTCAGCACTAAACTTGTAATCGGACATTGTCTGCTCACCTAGGGCTAGTAAAAATAGCTCTCCATCTTCCTAAGACTCCTAATCCTAAACATATATACACTACTGACTCGCCGAACATATCCATCCATCCTTAGGTGTTTTCCATGGCTAGATTTTATGGGGGAGCCATGAATCGACTGACTGATCAGGATAGGACCAGTGAGCACACTAAACACAAAACAATTAGCTAAGACCTTAGACTAACTCAAAAAAATTAACTTAGTGAATGAAAGTTACTTGTAACTATCCTATGAACACAAAAAAACCATTAGTTTGAAGCTTTCAATCCATTAGATGGCACTGTCACAATGAAATGCTCGTATTTTTTGAATACAGAGTTGCATAGCTACTATTCAATATTCAAAACTTGTTACAATGAATGACTACCTTTTTAGATTCGAGTCTTGGGTAACATTAGATGCCACCCCCATGATTCTAGGGATTGTTAGTCGATATCCCACTTCCTATTCATAAAGGGATCCAAAGATAACCGGGTTGCATGCAACATTTGCAATAATTGCAAATGTTATCATAGCAACTTTTTAGCAACTTTTCTCATCTTTGCCATTATGCCTCCTCCCTAAGTTTTAGCACCTCTAACCGCTTCATTTCGAGGATCCAAGATCATTCATGACCTTATGGAATCTCTATGACATCATTGATGTGTTTAAGACACATTGAAGACTCCAACTCAAACTCCTAACACTAAGAATTTTAAAAAATACTAACAATGGCTTATTTGGTGACCTTAGTCCTAATGACTAACTCACCTAGCCCACATTGCAATGACCTTCTAAGGTCCAAAGTAAATAAACTATCTTGACTTGGCCAATGTCAAGTACAAGCCAAAGCATCCTAACTATGGAGGCTAGCCTAGGTGTGCTCCGGCACCAGGAAGGCTCACTGCCTTACAAAAAGATCACTACAAAGATCTAATATTTTTGTAAACTATGAAAATGACATCTACCATATGCCAAATATAGTTCCAATATAATACAATGCAGACCTATGTTCAACCCTTTGTTGAACCCCTTCGGATCACCACTAAATCAGGCTCTTTCTTTGCTACCAATCTCTAACATCTGCACGTCTACATCAAACCCTAGATAAGATTTATATCATCAAACTTGAAGAATAAAAAGGTCAGCCGTCACCTTGATTTCAACTTGAAATCACGCCCCAAAAATCACAGTTTAACTCCTTCCACCGCCAAACAATAGCCACAATCCATAAGAACCACCTCAAGATCATAACTCTTTCCGATTTTATGCCTAGATCTTGCGCAACACAATTTACCAACCAAGTCGTCCAAGAAAAAAATAAAATAATAAGAATATTATTGTTGACCAAAAAATCCACCTATCTAATAATTACAATCCATTTGGACTCCCAACTCATCAAGAACATCCTTCAGCCTCACTAACAACACAAAAACATTCAAATCCATCCCAACCATTGGATTTTCTAGCACCTTTTAAACTATACCTTAAGAACATTGTACACAACCTGTATGACAATAAAAATAATGACTTGTGGATCTCTGAAGAATGAACCTTTTGAATTAGAAACACCTGAGTATGTACCAAACATAGTCCTTGGTGTGAACCAAGAAATTCCAGACTGATTATGCACACAAAACCTCTTTCTTTTTCACTTTCAACTCTGTCTACCACATTGTCTGCCAGTTACAAAGTTTGTCTTCAAAACATACTCAAATATTCATGTCAACCTCTACAACTTGACATGGACTAAGTAGTCACAAACATCCCATGAGGCGCTACACCTTATCTGTAATATACAAACTTCACTAAACCTCTCACCATCCTATTCCATTGGTAGAATTAAAACAGATAAGTTTTCACCAAACAATCAGACCTTCCGATCTATCCTACTGATATGTTAACATCAATGACAATATATCCAACTTTGAACTTGCCAAAAAGGGGTCGTAAGGCGGTCCTAAGGGATCCTTACGATACATTAATGTGTCTTAGAACCCCTTATGACACCATAGGACCCCTTCGCATACATTAATGTATCCTAGGACTCCTGCAATACATTAATGGTTAATGGGGATCGTAAGGGGTCATAAGAGGTCTTAAGGGGTCCTAGAATACTTAATGTATCCTAAGGGGTCGGAAGGGATTATAAGTGGTCCTTTGGGATCCTAAGATACATTCATGTATGCTAGGATCCCTTAGGACCACTTAAGACACCTTAGGACCCCTCAACTTACATTATTGTATCCTACGACTCCTAGGATACATTAATGGGTAATGGGGGCCCTAAGGGGTCCTGAGATATATTAATGTATCCTAGGATTTCTAGGATACATTAATGTATGGTATAGGGTCCTAATGGGTTGTAAGGGGTCATCAGTGGTCATAAGGGTCTTAAGGGATCTTAAGGGTTTCTAAGTGGTCCTATAATTTATTAAGGGTTCCTAGGATATATAATGGGTGGTAAGTGGTCCTAAGGTGTCCCTCTCTACCGTATCTCCCTCTTCCCCACCTCTGTCTCTCAGACTCTCCCTCTTCATCGTCTCTCTATCTCACACACACTATCTAGAGATGAGGTAGAGTGAGAGAGGGTAAATAGGGGGGAGAGATAGTTAGAGGAGGGAGGGTAGAGAGTGAAAGAGAGTGATTATGGGGAGAGATATGTGACAGAGAGCATGAGAGAAGGGGGAGAGGGTAATTATGGAGAAGAGATTACCTCAGAGGGGATGGGAGAAAGTGATTAGGGGGAGGGGAAAGATGATGTAGAGAGAGAGAGAGAGAGAGAGGGTAATTATGGGGAAGAGATTACCAAAGAGCATGAGAGAAGGGGAAGAGGGTATATATATATATATATATATATATATATATATATACACACACACACACACACACACACACACACACATGTGTATATACATGTATGCGTGTATATATACATATGTGTGTATGTGTATATATATACACACATGTATATATACATATATGTGTATGTGTATATATATACACATGTGTGTATGTATGTATGTATATATATGCACATGTATGTATGTGTATATATACACACATATATGTGTGTATATATGCATACATGTATGTGTGTGTGTATATACACACATATATACACCGTATTCAAAAAAATTAGGAAATAAACAATTAAAATTCCTTATGTATCTTCTCAGTCATCTGCCGGGTGAACCAAACGGTCCAAAATATAATCTGGAAATGAAAAAACCAGAATATCAAATCCATGATTTGACTATTTCTAGCATTTGATCAAATCCGACATTTCCTAATTCCCGCAACCAAAAAAACCATATTTTGAACATCCTTTTGTTCTCCTAATTGGTTCTCATCTTCGACTCATCTTTCAATATCGTGCATATCCGGTTTTCCTTTATTTTCCATTTTAACGTACAATCTTTGTCCCTTCGTAGAGTTCGCTACAATATTTATAGGTAGGTACAGTAAGTTTTAGGGTTTATAAGACATTAGTTTGTCAATTTATATTTGACATTTTAAAAAGTGTTTAGGGCTGTGCTGCCAGAATAACACAGTAATACATGAGAGGCTACGTACATTTGGATTATCAATTAAAAAAAATAATATTACCCAACAAAACATTGAAAAAAAACAAGAAGAGTCATTCACGTCAGATAAATTATATTTTAAATAAAAATGTAATAGTATGTTGTCACTTAAGTTGGAGTACAGTGCTCCATACTTCTACTTTACGCGGCTCAAGTTGTATTTGAGAGGACAATCCATAGATCACACTATGGCATTTGTAGGGAAATCACTACTATTTAAGCTGAGAAAGGTACGTCTGCGATAAAATGTGTATTTTTTTTAAATTGATGTTTCCAAATCTATTATGATGTTTCCAAATTTATCATCAAAAGAAGATGAGTGATTGTTAATGGTAGAATGTGCATTCAGAAAATATACACAGCTTATCTCAAAAATACACACATCTATAAGAAAATGGAAAAAAAATCATGTATTTTATTTTTAAATTTTTAATTTATCAAAATACAATTGTATGTATATAAGAAATTTATGTATCCTCATTTTCTGTTTTGAAAAAGAAATTAAAAATTTAAATCTTACTAAAAATAAAATATATACACTTAATTTATACACAAATTAAATTAAATAAGAATATAAAATAGTCTCATATTACGATACTATAAATCATCTCTAAACCAAAGACAGATCGCCTTATATCTATAATCTGTTTCCATTTTAGGTGAACAGTGGTATTTGCAGCCTTTTGTAAAGTAATAAAGCGTCATTCTTTATTGTGTAACCGGCTCTGCAACTTCTTATCTGGAACGACTCTCAATGGAATATGGCAACCAGTGCCGTATTTGTCTGTTCGTACGGTTTATATTTGGGTCATATAACTTTTTTAAATATTTGAGTTGTACATAAGGGAAAGGGGAACAGTTATCCAGGCATATCATTCCACATCACATCTCATGCTGCATCTCGGACTTGTCAGAGTGCTAAAACTGACTGCACATGCAGTTTTGAATTGACAAATGTAGTTTAAAAGTTTTTTTTAATTTCAAACATTTACGCTTTATTTTTATTTTTATTTTTAAATTTTCTATCTATTATTTTTTACTAGTTTTAAAGACTATATGAATAAAATATTAAATATAATATTACTAGTTCATTATATTCTAATTTTTTTTATTACTTATAGTTTAAATTTTTATTTTAATAATAATTATAGTATAACATATAGAAATTTGTGATTTAGTATATATATTGTATTAAAATTATTAATAATATATTATATTCTAATTTTTTTCTTACTTATAAAATTAAATTTTTATTTTAATAATAATTATAGTATAACATAGAATTTTGTGATTTAGTATATATATTATATGAAAATTAATAATAATGCATTATATTCTAATTTTTTTCTATTACTTATAAAATTAAATTTTTATTTTAATAATAATTATAGTATAACATATAGAAATTTGTGATTTAGTATATATATTATATTAAAATTATTAATAATACATTATATTCTAATTTTTTTCTTACTTATAAAATTAAATTTTTATTTTAATAATAATTATAGTATAACATATAGAATTTTATGATTTTTTTTTTAAGTTATATAATACATTACAATTTTTTCATATAATATATTTCTTAAAATTACTAAATTATATATTATATAAAAATTTTAATAATATGAATATTTTTCTATTTGGTTTAACTTAGGTATATGATTCAAAGAGTGTGACCTAAAATTTGACTCAAAAAAATTTACAATATGAAAAATTTATTATTTATCTATATATGCTTATATATCTATTTATAATATATCCTTTAAAATTTTCATAATAACTTTACCAAAATTTTCATATATCAATATATAAAAAATTAAGTAATTATATTTATAAAAAATTTACTAATTTTTTTTAAACTTGAATAATAGGCATTATTAGTAATTTTAATATAATATATATACTAAATCACAAAATTCTATATGTTATAGAATAATTATTATTAAAATAAAAGTTTAATTTTATAAGTAATAGAAAAAAATAGAATATAATGCATTATTATTAATTTTAATATTATATATATACTAAATCACAAAATTATATATGTTATACTATAATTATTTTTAAAATAAAATTTTTAAGCCTATAAGTAATAAAAAAAAGTTAGAATATAACGAACTAGTAAAAATAATAGATAGAAACTTTAAAAATAAAAATAAAAATAAAGCTCTTTTTAAAATAGAAAAAGGTGTTGATTTAATATAAGTGTAAATGTTTGAAATTAAAAAAAAAATTAAACTACATTTGCCAATTCAAATTACCTCTGATATTCCCAATTCACTGAAAAATGCTAGTACTTGTGGGGTCAACATGTGTTATCACTTTTCACTAATAGCAGTAATTGTGGGGTCAACATGACAAAAAAGTCATGGTTATTGGACCCCTATCAGTTATTGGATCCTTTCCCCTATATTTGTTTATATTTATGATCCTATTTGTAGGGTAGTATTAGGTCATTTTGGGTATGTGTGTTTTATATCTTAAATTCTGAATGAATATAGAATATAACAGAAGAAGAGAGGGATTAATAAGTGATAAGATACTAATACATATTATAGTAGGAAGACAAAATAGATTCTATGATGTTGTTTTATATCTTAAATTATGATGAAAATCTAACAAAGAAGAGAGGGATTAATAAGTGATAAGGTACTAATACATGTTATAGTAGGAGGACAAAATAGATTCAATGATGTTGTTTCAAAAATGTCTTTTTAATGTTTATCCCTAAAGAGATTTCACTAAATATAAAATAACAATCAATTGTGTGATGCCACATCAGTGCATCATTAAACATGTCTTAGTGGGAACCTATCTAGTCTTATCACCTTTTAGGACTCTTTTAGACACTTCACATTAAAGTGCACCATAAAAAATAATTGCAATAAGAAACTTGAGAAGTAAATTGTTGTAAAAAAAAAGTACTAGTAATTTGAAATATCAAAGATCTTAAAAAGCTCTATACATGACTCTCTCCCCTAAAGTGGCTCTTTTGTCATCTTATACCTGCAATTTACAATTAGTAGTAAGTTTCTTTTAATAATTTCCAAAATAATCTAAAGAAACATTCACTTGATAGAAAGCCTCTTTGTAGAAAGCTTATTTTTTGTTTAGAGTGTAATTTTCCACTCTTCACAATAATCTAGCATTGGTTTCCAACTCTTTGCTTTTTGTTATGTTATTTTTAATTTGTAATTTCAATTTGAATTATAAGTTGTTGTTTTACATTACCAATTCAAAATAAAATTTATTAAGAAAAAATAACAAAAATTAGAAGCAACTTTTTTAAGAAGAATGCTAAACTAAGAGTTAGAGAAGGATTAACTCACACTCTTTAAATCATATGATTGATCATAATGGATCATAGATTCAAAACAATGCAAGTTTGGGCATGATATTGTAGCTTTTCAATGGATACATAAGTTGGAGAGAGAATACTTGATGTGAAAATATGTAACATGATGTTATATTTGAGTTCTTAGATTTTACATTTATCATGCAATGACAACATAAGGTACTATAGACATTTAAAAAATGGTCCTTTACATTCGGTCAGTCATCAATTCATCCTAGCTTCAACCTCTATATTAATTAAATAATAATTTTATTATTTAACTAGTGTTTGAATTTTCTTAATCATCATCCTGATCCATTGCTTCTATTTTCTTAAGTCCAAACCTAAGGTAAACAATTAAGTCTACTTATTTACCTGTCCTATTTTTACTCCATCCAATTCTTCTAAAAATTAAATAAATAAAATTTTATTCATTTAATTTTCTCTCATGTCACATCCTCCATCCTTTTCTAGA
This sequence comes from Thuja plicata, assembly GCA_018584345.1. Classification (NCBI taxonomy): domain Eukaryota; kingdom Viridiplantae; phylum Streptophyta; class Pinopsida; order Cupressales; family Cupressaceae; genus Thuja; species Thuja plicata. The sequence goes on from MU226511.1 coordinate 379,916, forward strand.
AGTCCCATAATGTTGGCCTAATCCCTTTAGTAGCCATTTGCACACATTTAATCCTTGATTAAGTGAGATCGAACTCCCCAAATTTAGTACTCATGTGCATGCACTTAATCCCTAATTATGTGAGTTCAATCTCCCCATATTTCCTTACAAACTACCTTGCCTCTCAATTTTAAATTCTCCACTTTCCTCCTTGGACAAGAATTTCCTTATGGGGATTCTTCCAAGAGTTCCTTCAATCCTCTCACCTCTTCTCCATGTGCTATTTGGCACAATCTCCTTTCTTGAGGCAACTCAAAAAACCTCACCCTTGATATTGTATACAATAATATGCATTCACATGCATAAACAATATAACAATGTATACAAAAATTCATTTGCAAACATAAAAGGTATAATTTTAAACCTTGAATATCCACTTATAGCAAATTGGGTTGAATATTAACATAATATACAACATATAGGCTTTTTGAGACATAAACAATATAACCTACAATCCTATAGAAACATTTACAAGAAACTCAATAGATCATGTATAATATATATAAAATTTATAGTATATAAAGTATATAGGTGTTCCCATAGATAAACAATATAACATAAAAGGATTAAATGGATGTCAAGTCTATTTGAATTGGTACTATTAATGATTTTTTGAATACTTCTTTAATATGGAGTCTTACAATTATGTTCTTTTGTTTGGATTCTAAAATATAAAAAAATTCATAAATTTCAGGGTTTATATATTTCTACCATAAATTGCAAAGTTGATTGGTTTGGTAGAATTTTGGTATGTTATGGATTACTTAATCTCTATCCTTTTCTTTTGATGAGATCATTGATAGTGCTAAAGCTTGTTACAATTAGATGCAAGTGGGCAGGTATGTGGAAGTGACCCATAAGAGGGTGCTTGTGTTTGATAAATGAGGCAGGGATACAAGATGGATTGAGTATGATTCAAGTGGGCATGTAGGTGGAAGTGACCCATAGCTGGGTGCTTTAGTTCGAATAATGCAGTATTTGGCCATATTTTATGTTTGAAGAGTAGTTTGTTAGTGGAAAACAGATGGATCGAATATGATTCAACGAAGGACATACATGACTGATAGGTGGGGCATATGGAAATGTTTATGTATGAAGAGTATTTTGTTAATGGAAAACATGGATATAAGATGGATTGAATATGATTAGATGATGGGACATATGGATTACTTTGATGTTGATGCGGCAGCTATTATTAAAAAGAAAATTAAAATAGTTGTGCATGAAATGGATACTTGAAACAAACGTGCCCACGACTCCTTAGTTTGCATTCATGTATTTTGAAGCACAAATTTTATTACACATTGCATACCTAAGTGTAGTGTGGATTATATATGGGCCATGTCAAAGTCTATTGAATATTTTCTAAATTGTAAGACTTTGATGATGTAGATATAAATGAATTATAAGACAAATATTATGTATATATTGATAGGTTAATAGTTGTTTACTTATTGCCTATAAATTCTAAATGAGCTCACTAGGGATCAGGTTTTGTTGAGTGCATGACTCCGACATTTAAGGGATGAGGCCGGAATCCTGCCCAAATGAATTTGGCGAATGAATACCCCTCAGCCTTTGGCTCTTAGCCAATCTAATTACCAAACTGTTTCATACCTCCATAAAAAAAAAAATATGTTAATGATTTAAGGAAATGCTTCATTGTGGAATCCAATCAGATCAACTTTTTATCCCGCTCCACATTTGAGCCCTCACCCCTCCTATCCTTACAAAATGAAAAACAAATTGTCCCATACAATCCCCACTTCAATGAAAAAAATAATTCCTAAAACCTCTTCATAAAGAAACTTAAAAGACCACTAAATTACAAAGTGAAGACAGAGCTGAAAGTCTTGTGAAGGAAACCAAACTTTGAGGACTGGAAAGGTGGAATTACACAGGGAAACCGTGAGAAAGGTGTAGATGAAAGCTTGGTATCTCGTGTTAAACATTATTCTTCTAGGGCCTGTTTGGTTGCACCTCATAACCGGGTTATGTCGCCCATAACCCAGTTATGGGGTGCAATACTCTGTTTGGTTGCCCTTTTTCAAAATGGGAATGTGGATTTCAAAATCCCCATTTTGCCCCAAAACGTGGATAAGTTCATTCCACCTCAGGAGGTGGAATATCTTTCAAATCCATGGTTATGGTCCAGGTTTTTGGTTTTAAACCCCATTTTAGTTTTTCGTCGGGTCCGCAGATATGCACGTTTTGGCGGACTCGTATCCATGATTTCTGCGTGTTCGTCTTCGTCTTTGTCTGCGTCTGCGGGTTTCTGCGTGTTCGTCTTCGTCTTCGTCTACGTCTGCGTGTTTGTGTTCGTCTTCGACAGTCTCTGAACAGGTACTATCGTGAGGGCTTTTGAGTAGTTTTGTAAATTTTATGGGTTCATTTGCTTTGGGCATTCTGGGTATTTTGGATTCTGGGTATTAGGGCATCTCTGTAAATATGACAAACCCTAAACCCGCATACACATATTTGCAATGCCAATTATGACAAACTATGGAAGCAGACTGAAAATGCTTTTGGGCACAATAACATGCTTCAGACCTGCAAGATTATGGTGTTTAATAACTTCTAGGTACTCCATTTCAATTACCATAGCCGTTACCATGGCCACAGAATGGATTAACATACCAATCCCCATCCTCTATAGTATTGTTATGCCTCTTGGGTTTCCTGTGAATCTTCTCATTACCGGGACAAATAGCTTTATTGTAAATGATTAGCGATAAAAGCATTGATATGGGCACAAAAGCCCCAATACTGGCTGCTGGAAACTCGAACTTGTGACCTAGTTTCCTGTCAAGACTCATGGCCTGCTTCACAAAGAGTGTTCCTGTTTGAGTTAGCAATG
>MU226511.1:382911-403404 GCA_018584345.1 Thuja plicata
AAATGAACAAAATATAATAAATATAACAAATTAACATAATATAATTAATTAACATAATATAATAAATTTAATTAAATATAATAATAAATAATAAATATAATTAAATATAAATAAATATAATTAAATAGGTCAATAAAATATAATAAATAAATCAAAATAAATTAATTTAAAAAATATTAAAAAAATTTGGTGTCATATTCCAACTCCAATTCAAAATGAACAACCAAACAAAGAATATGGAGACCCAAACTCCAATTCTGATTCGAAGTGCAGAACCAAACAGAGAATATGGAGATCTGCATTCCAATCCCAATTCGAAAATGTCCAACCAAATAGAGAATGAGAATTTCACAAATTCCAACTCCTATTTTCAGTTTGACAACCAAACAGAGAATGTGGATTTACAAATCCATCTTCGAGGGCAACCAAACAGTCCCAAAAAATGAAAACCAGGGTTTGCATAACCAGGGTATGAATAACCATGATTTGTTTCATTTTCCAATTCCCCAACCAAACGGGCCCTAGCGAAAGAAGTTACAATTCATGGGTTTCCTCCATTGTCTGACTGCAAATATGAAAAGTACTATTCCCGAAGAGGAACCAAATTTAGAATTTGTGATCTTGTGGAAGCAAACTAGAATTGAAGAGCAGCTATAAAACTCAAAAAAAAAAATCCGATTTCTCCACAGGAGACTGGTATTTCAGTCTTGGACAACAGTAATTGCAATGCCTATTCTGCGGAACTCTCCACTTGTTATAGTTGTCGTACGCCGCTCAAGTTGTGTTTAATGTTGGGGGTATGTCATCTAATACAGTACCAGGTGCTTTGGGGGAGTAAATAATTGTTTGGGGTTATGTCATCTAATACAATAGTTTAAAATAATAAGATATACTATTTCTAATTTTTAAAATATTTTAATTATTAATAACAAATATCAAATTGTTGATTTTTATGTATTAAGACAAGTTTCTAAATTCATATAAGAAAATAGAAATTAAGATTAGTTTATATTTTCTTATATGAATTTAGAAACTTGTCTTAATACATAAATCAACATTTTGACATTTGTTATTAATAATTATTAACTATTATCATTTAGTATTAATATGTAGGAAAGGAAATGAAATGTCCTTTTATAGTCCACTATATCAGCCATATATTTTTGAGTTTACATATGGTAGCAGCAATATGAGACTACCCTTATTCTTTGCAGGATTATGCTACAAAAAGGTGTACATACCCTACCCCTCGGGGATTTGGACTTACGACCTTCCTTTCAAGAGTACAATTCTCAATCACTAGGTCAATTGAGGCCTAATATACATAATTTTATAATATCTGTTATAAAAATTTATTGGTAAACTTAAGATTTTTACTAATTTAAAATTGTTTTCTAATTTTTTCATTCTTTTTATCTATAAATAACCATTTGATATGCATTGAAAAAATATATAGAACTTATCTCAAAAACACACATCTATATAGATTGTAGAACTCTATTATTATTATTATATATTTAATTTGTTAATCTTATATATATATATATATATATCCTCATTTTCTATTTTAGAAAAGAAATCACAAATTCAAATCTTATCTAAAATAAAATCTATAGACTTAATTTAGACAGATATTAAAAAGGTATAAAATAATCTCATATTACAGTACATAAATCATCTCTATACCAAAACAGATCGCCTTATAAAATATCTATAATCCATTTCCTTTTTCTATCGCCAGGAGCTAATCGTAATTGCAGCCTTTTGTAAGGTAATTATAGTGCCGTATTTGTCCGTTTGTAGTTTGTAGTTTGTACTCTCGAATGTCCCTCCGTTCGTACGGTATATATTCGCTCATAAAATTATTACTTTTTTAATATTTGAGTTGTATATATAATTGTTTCTATTTAGGGTCCTAGTTGTAGGGTAGTATTAAGTCATTTTGGGTATGTATGTTTTATATCTTAAATTCTTATGAAAATCTAATAGCAGAGAGATTAATAGGTGATAAGGTACTAATATCTGTTATAGTAGTAGGGAGACAAAATAGATTCTATGATGTTTCAGTTTTGTCAATGTTTATTTCTGAAAAAAAAGAGAGTAGGATATCTCACATATAAATTGATATAAAAAAAGTACTAATAATTTGAAATATCTATAAGATCTTAAAAAGCTCTAGACGTCTCTCTCCTAAAGTGGCTCTTTTGTCATTTTATAGCTACAAGTTGCAATCAAAGTGATAAGTTTTTTTTAATAATTGCCAAAATAATATAAAGAAACATTCACTTTATTTTTGTTAGACCATTTTTTATTTGTAATTACAATTTGAATTATAAGTTATTGTTTTTGCATTATCCATTTAAAATAAAATTTATTAGGAAAAAGTAATAAAAAATAGAAGCTACTCTTTTAAGAAGAATGTAAATACAAAGAGTTTCTAAAGTACAACTAACTCACATCTATAAATATTATGATATATAGCAATGTCATTGTAATGATGTGTTATTATTGAGGCACAATGGACTCTATATGTTTTTGATATTAAAGCGGCCAAGAACAAGGGGGCTGACCTGAAAGTATAGGAGGTAGAGCCTCAAAAAGACCCAGTCACTAAAAGGGACAAAGACACCACCCACACCACAAGCACAACACTGTAAACCGATTCTCATCTTTAACATCAAAAAGAACAAGTAACCATAGGGATACAAAAAGTTTCTCCCCAGCATAGCAAAGTAAAAAGTAAGCATACATATAAAGAACTTAACCATACTACTAGCAAAATCAGCCCAAAGGGCCATCCAACCGAGAGTACGAGTAAAAGTATCAATTTTAAACACCAAGCCCAGGGGGCTAAAACCATAGCATAATTTAAGCATAAAACAAAAAAAAACCCATATTGAGGCAACCACCCCAAGACACCACATGAACCCTCCAGTAGGCCCATCTATTTCTGGATATGGCGAGCACAAGAGGATGAAACAAAGAAAGAAAGAGCTATCTACTACATCAGTAGAACACTAGTCTCCTATGAGCTCAATTACAACATTATTGAAAAAGCATGCTTAGCAGTCATCTTCGCATCATAGAAATTGAGACACTACATGCTCTCACATACAGTAAGGCTCATTGCTAAGGTTGATCCTCTAAAGTACCTCCTGAGCAAAACAACGTTAACAGGACGTCTGGCAAAATGGGTCCTCGTTCTATGTGAATTCGACATTGAGTATGTAGACAAGAGGGCTATTAAAGGACAAGTCCTCGCAGATCAACTGGCTGATTCACCACTTCATGATGATGAACCTTTAAAGATTGTATTTCCTGATGAGACCATTATACATTTGACTAAGTATCCATGGAAGATGTACTTTGATGGTTCTTTCATGCAACAAGGCTCTGGAGAAGGAGTTCTATTCATAACTCCTCAAGGCTACAAGATACCCAAGTCTTACAAATTGATGTTCCCATGTACGAACAACATTTCAGAATATGAGGCACTGGTAAACGGTCTTAAGCTCACCATGGAGTGGAAGATTATAGAGTTACACGTGTATGGTGACTCCCAGCTCATTATCAATCAGGTCAATGGAGACTACTAGATGAAAGATGAAAAGTTGACACCCTACAAGCAACTGGTTGATGACCTCAAAAAGGACTTTGTCTTCATCACATTCTAGTAGATACCAAGAACGGAGAACAAAGATGCAAATGCTATGGCTACATTGGTGTCCATGTTACAACTGGAAGAACATCAAGTCCGCTATGACTTCTTGGTAGAAGAACTATCCTATCCTGCCTTTGATACCCCTGAATACCAAGTAATCTGTGCTTTGAACACCCCAAACCAATCTCGGTATGCCAATATCATTGCCTATCCCACTGACCAAACTATTTTTAACAATCTATACAGAAATGAAAAAAGAGCCTTGATTAGGACAGCATCGTGTTATGTCCTCATAACTAATAACTTATATTGACGAGATCTTGACGGTACGCTTCTTAGATGTTTAGAACTCAAAGAGTCTGATTGTGCGTTAAAAGAAGTCCACAAAGGTGTATGTGGATCACATTCAAACGACTTTTCATTAGCAAAGAAACTGCTCAGAGTAGGCTATTACTGGCCTATAATGGAGAAAGATGCTATTCAATTTTCCAAAACATGTCATAAATTCTAGAAACATGGAAATCTCATCCATGCTACTGCTAGAGAGCTTATACCTTTCAATACACATTGGCCATTTCAGCAATGGGCCTTTGACTTGGTTGGAAAAATATATCCCAATTCTTCAAATGGACACAAGTTCATCATTACGACCACTGAGTATTTTATGAAGTGGGTCGAGGTCGTGCCACTAATAAAAGCCACTAGCAAATAGGTGGCTATGTTCATTTTGAACTACATCATCTGTAGATATGGGATACCCTCTTCAATTGTAACAGACAATGGGGGCCAATTTAAAAATCAAGACATTGATGACCTTTGTGAACAGTTCCACATCACTCAACATTTCTCCTCAATCTATTAACCTCAAGGTAATGGATAGGCTGAGGCATCCAATAAAAATATTCTCAAAATCCTACACCGAACTGTAAGTAAGTCTGGCAGAGACTGGCATCTACAACCGAATCTGGCACTATGGGCCTACAGAACAAGCATCAAAACACCAATTGGAGCCACACCATTTTCTCTAGTCTATGGCGCTGAGGTAGTACTACCTATTGAGGTTGAAATCCCATCTTTGCGGGTATCTTTACAAGGTCTTGTTACTGATGAGCAATACCGCATAGATAGGGTGAATTCTTTAGGCCTCCTAGATGAGCGCAGACAACAGATGTTCGATCATCTGAAGGTGTACCAAGAACGTATGTCTAAATGGTACAACAAGAAGGTCAAACCACAAAAATTTGAAGTGAGAGATCTCGTCTTAAAGGAGAATCCTAAGAACCAGCCCAATAGAGAACAGAAGGGAAAGTTTGAACCTAATTGGCTGGGACCTTATGTTATCACTGCTACTTTTGGGACTGGCACTTATCAACTGGCTACACCTGAGGGAGATGTTCTTCAAGATCCTATCAATACTCTACATCTGAAGTGGTTTTACGCTTGATGTTCGGCTAGCAGAGCCTGTACAGTGAAATAGTTCTCAAAAAATACCATAAACATTCAAAAAATTGATCCTGAAGAAATCCAAAAAAAAAAGAAAAAGTCCTAAAGAAAGGTATCTTTGGTGAAAACCTAGTAAACAGGCACATTGATAATACAAAAACATTAAAAAAAAACAAAAATAGCAAAAAAATTGAAAAAGAGAAAAGTGCCTTGATGAGAACTGGTAAAACGGGCATCTTGGTAGCAAAAAAAGAAAGAAAAGATCTTGCCCAGTGGTGAAAACCTGGCAAATAGGCGTCACAGTTCTACGCCCCATCTATCAATACATTGTTGATAGAAAGCCTTCATGATTACACCTATGCTAAAACACTGACTTCGTTTCCTAAACAAACTATCTTATCCTCACTTGGGATTTGTCTTCATTTTTGTCTTAGGATCAAGTCATTCTGCATTGGGGGCATCTTTTCCAGTCTGATAGGTTGCGTCTGCTAGGTTATCACAGGATGTTTTGTCTCGTGACACAATGATACTTGATGTTTTCACCAAACTGTCACTTTCATGAAGCAAGGATGGAACAAACATGAACGATGTTCCTATGACCTACATTGGATTGCAAACATGAAGAAAGTTATACACAAACATGGAACACATATTGCTTGAATTCCAACTTTTTGACTGTTGAATCTATACTGCGCTTGAAAAATGAATCAATAGTATTTCTCAATACTACCTAAACACAGTTTGATCTTGGTTTGATTATGACTCTTTTTATGTTCCGATAATGGTTTAACTAGGGGCATCTAAGTAGTTATGAATTTTATTTGGTTGATTCACAATTGATATTTGTTATGTCTTCCGAGTTACTCCATGACGTCTGCGCAAAGACAAAGAGTCACAAAGACAAGGGGCATAATGTTTTCTTGGTTTTCTGCATATGGTGATTATTCCAAATGATCCTATAAATTTCACCTAACTTGGATGTTTATGGTAAGAGCCGCCACCATGAGTGGATAGCCACATATATCTCAAACTTTGTTATGTGTAAACTACGATGAGGTTGAAACAATTTCCTTGTCTATTTTCTAAAAATTAGATTATCGCTAAGGTATACAAAGCATAATGTACCCAAGTATATGAATTTTCAAGGTCATTGCAAGTCCAATATCTTGCCATACAAAGAATCTGGTATATTAAAAGAAAGGTGACTATTTTGTTATCCTGGCTTCTATGTCTTGATGCCTAATTCTATTTCTAACATTTCAATAAAATATAGTATTCATACTTTCATAATATCAATGGATATTAGTGATGGTTGTACTACCAGGTGGTATCCGTTCCAAAAAGTGCCCAATGATGATAAAAATGATACAACATTTGCAAATTGGTGACAAGTCCTAAGAGTCTACATATAGCTGCATTTAGAGATTGCATGATTCATTATTCAAAAGAACAACATAAACAAAAGAATTTGTGCTCAAAAATGATTTCTATTTTCTTCTTCTAAATCCAAGTTAAAATTACATCCATTTACTATCACTGATATCTATATCGTTGCACATCCATAGCATACATTTTGCATTCATAAAATAAGACAAAGGGAAAATACAAAAACAAAGCATTTCATTTTACATCCTAAGTGCATCCATACATTTTAAAATTGCATAAAAATAAAAAACATACATTTTCATATTCACATAGTATCATTTGAAACATATTTATATCAGTGATAACTCCAAAGATGCATAAACGATGTCATCATCTAAATCTAACTCATCATATGACCAAGGTATCATCACATGTGCAAATAAATCTATCAAAGCAAAAAGTAATCATGCAACATGTCAAAACCAGGAACATCTGCATCCGATATATATCTTAAAATAGATACAAAGATCAAAATATGACACAAGTATACATAAAGAGTATCATCATGTTAGAGGATAAAAAAGGATCAGATATGTGTGTGTGTGCATGCGCGCGCGTGCGCGCGCGCGCGTGTGTGTATCATGTACAAAAGAAGGATCTCAGAAGGATCCAGATATACAATATACATGTGTAAACAAAATACAACATCAGCTCTGGCTCCCCTCCTCTCCCTGACCTGGAGGAGGAGGAGGTCGTACAAATGGAGGAGGAGGAGACATTGCGCCCTCTAACTGCTAGGCCAACCATGAAAATGACGCATCTCTTTGCCCCTCTGGCACCGTTGCATGATAAAGAGCATAATAATAAGTAGCTCTCTGGCCCTGATGAACAGTTGTACGAGCCTGTATGTCTCGCTTTGTCCTAAGCTGCTTGAGTTGTGCATCTTTATCTGCCAGTAAAGCATCTACTATCATAAGCCTAGCCTCTAAAGTTGTGATCTGTGCCCTGAGCTTCTCTCTCTCCCACTCACACTGCGATAAAGGATCTCCATCTCTACCAGATTCCCTACCAAAATCTTGTCCCGAAGGCCTATCCTGAGATCTATCCTGTGATTTGTCAGGCTGTCTCTGTTACTGCTACCTTTGCTACCTCTACTGATCTCCTGTAAGTAATGGACCTAGATCTATCCGAAGAGAAACAAATCTAAATCTGGTGCGCCGACCCTCTCCATCCACGCTAGAAACATCTGTGTGGCCACCCACAGCACCACCACCCCTGTCATCTCCACCGTCGTCCCCCTCATCTAGAGGAGGACATCTTCCATCTCAAACTCTAACTCAGCCTCCGTCTCTCCCTCCATGCCTACCGGTACCCCTGTCTCTCTGAGCTCCTCCTCTCCCTCTTGTGGGACGATCATTAAGATCATAATCTAGTGGCTCCTCTATGCGAGGAATGACCTCTTCTGGCACTGTGAATTGAGGGAATGGATGCTGAAGCATCTCAGCTGTATAACCATCTGAATAGCCTACATCTGCAACATCCAGGTGGAGATCCCAGTCTACTCAAACCATGTCCCTAATCTCCTGATGGGCGGTCTCATAAATCAGCTGGGGACCCCACAATGATGCCTCATCTCAAATCCAGACATATATGGTAATGTCTTGTGTCCTGGCCTGCAGTCGGCCATACTATCTCAAAAATTGGGAGTGCATGAACCGCTCTACAATGTATCTAGTCTGCCCAATGAGATACCTACTCTAAAATAAAAATGGCACCTATCAAGCATCTGAGGTTCACTCCTCATAATCTACATATGGTTGTCAGACGACCTCAGTCATATCATCAAAGAATCATCCCCAATACTCTACCTTGCCCGAATGGGGCTGCTAAATAGGACTTGCATACATATATACATAGGCCTACTCTGGTGCTCGATGTCTATCTACTATCGGCCGTGTAATAGGGATGTGCTCCCAGGCCCAGATCTGATGAATCAATATACCTATGGTCATGCTCCGAGTATAATGATATACAATCTCATGCAACTCTTGGTACATATGGGCTAGTATGCAACTGCCCCATGGAAATCTCCATCTGTGGGTGACCATCTTCTCTAGCATGTCCACCCATCCGACCAAAAACCCATGCTGACCTTTGTCGGGCATCAGAATGCCACCTATCAAGCCTGCTAAGTACACAGATAATCGATCATAATGATCGACCATATAGTTCCATGAGAGGTATCTCCGATCGATGGTGTCATCCTGAAAATACCGACGAGCTGCTCCAATTGCCACGATCGACGTCGCCTCAAAGTGCACCTCATGACCAATAATCAGAACATGCAGTATTTGCCATACGTCCTCAGGAGTAACCGTAATCTCCTCAGTCAGGAGATGGAAGGTGTTGTGCTTTGAGTGCCATCTCTAGTCAAGAGCAGTCAATAACCCTCAGTTTACCCCTATATCAGGTAAACCTATCAACGATTGTAATCCGCAATGGACTACTGTCGCATGCTCATCCGCCGATAATAATCTAGACAAGGCAAGCACACGACTTGGATATGTGCCTCTAAAAAGTAACTACCTCAAAATATGCCTATTTTTGACACATAAAAAGATAAAATCAGTGTTATATCTACAACAAAGATGCAGACTCCTGATCAACTAAGTAATTCAAGGTCCGCGACAAGCAAACAGGTCAAAATGGATAAGTTCCTAAGTCTACAAATGAGATGCGATCCTGGAAAGACAGGGTGTGATCTCTTTTACTAGATATGATCCTGGAAATACAAGATGCGATTGAAATCACAGTGTGCGATCCCTGAAATATGGGATGTGACCCTAAAAGTAGGGTACGATCCTAAATGGACAGGGTACGACACAAAGGCAAATTTTAGTTAAAACCAAGGTAAAAACAAACAAACTGGATGCGATCCAGGACATCCTGGATACGATACAGAAATCTAGAAAAACTGGATACAATCCTGAAAATACAGAATGTGACACAAGTTTGACAGGGTGTGATCTGGAATCCTGGATGCGACGCAAAACTTAAAAGGCTATAAAAGTTGTAAAAATGCGTAAAATTCAAATTTCCAAAATTCATGAGGTAGTTTTACGAGAACTTACCGGCGGTGGGTAGCCGGCTGGGCGCTGGTGTCGACAGCTCATCTTGAAATGATGCTTCCTAACAGGGACCACCCTCTTCTCTATAGAGCTCTCAGATTTACTATGGATAAAAGTGAAAATGAATAGTAAAATAGTAATTTTTGAGGCTTATATTGGTCTTTTGAGCTATTTAGGAGTTCTGAAACTTCTCTCACGCAACTAAAACTACATTCCTGTTCTCTTTTTAATCAATCGAGAACCAAATCGAGGGTGCCTAAGGTACTTTATGCAGTGCAGTAATATTTTTACAACAACTCTTGAAAATGCAGATTTGCTCCATTTATTACGAAAATGTATCAAAATGCACATTTTATCATAAATCTTGGTCCGACATCATTTTATCAGTCCCACCACTCACATTTTCATGTAATTAACTTGGTTTCTGTGTGTTTATTCTTAAACACATCCTCTTTTTCACTTCTTCTACTTCATTCTTTCTTATCCTACCTGGTTCATGTAAGTGGTACGTTCTTTCCACTGAGGGATTTTATTCTTTTCCTTCAATTTTGTTCTTGAGGGGGCATGATCACACTATCATCAATTAAATTTTTGCTCGAAACAACATTAAAACAACTTCATTATCAAACAAACTAAGGGCATGATAGTTTCCTTAACTAAGTCAAAACTGTTGGATAGAAAGATTTGGTTCTCATAAGCTGGATATCTCATGTTTTCTCATTTTAAAAGATTCTTATTAAGCTCCTAGAAGCTTCATACTGGCTTTTTGGACAACAACCAAGTTTAGAATTAGTATTATCAATCTTTGGATGACAACCAAGTTCAAAAAAAATTGGTATCTTAAAAATCTTTTATTGACCTTTGGACGACAACCAAGTTCAAAGTCAATTCTATCAGTTTAGTTTGATCAAGTGCAAGACTGATCTCATCAGGCAATTCGTTCGATCGTGAGCGAAATTCTCAATCTTTTTGAAGTTAAAATAAAAAACTTTCTTTGAATCAATGCGCCACTCACACATCAATTCAAAGAGGGGCAAATGTAATCACTTGGATTTGGTATGTTCCGATTATAGACCCTATTTTCCCTAAGTGTGATCATACCCCCAATTATGTCATGACAATGTTAATTTGGCATAATTCATTTTAAATCAGATTTAATATCCTAGGTGATTTTTATCACTAAATTATATTAACTACTACAGCCATACAGTTTAAACCAATTTAAACCAATTAAAACAAATCAAATTCAAACATGGCTATAGTATTTAATCATAAAAGAATTAAATAAATTCCTAAATAAATTGCTCACTAGCAAATGAGCCCATTCTCCTAGCCTAATTAATTTAATTAAATTGGCTATAGTCCTATTGATTATTAAAAAGCAATTAATTATTTAAATAATTAATATCCTATTTTTGAATGAATTAAATAAGTTTAATTCATTTCATTAATATTCCTCTAAACCCCCAACCTAACCCACTTCAACCACTTTGACCCTGGGTTCAAACCTATCCCAACCCGTTCACCCCATGCTAATCTAATCCTAATCTTAATTCTATCCTAACCCACCTCCTAATGTTGTCACATTCCATTAAGGAATGATAAAGGACTACCTACTTGAGAAAGTCAAGGAATCTCAAGATTCCTTTTCTCATGTCCACTTTCTCAAGCCACCCTCTTACATCTTTCCCATGCTTCTTTAAGGCTCTCATTAATGCCTCATTGATGTAGATTCCTTAAGCCCATGTGTCCACCATGCCTATTAAATGCCTTTGGCATTTATTGCTCTTACACACCATTAATGAGTTTTTCAACTCCATTAATGCACCTTGTCCACCCTCTCTCCCCTCATTCTTCTATAAATAGAAGATCCTTTTGAGCACAATGGAGCCTTCATTTTAGAATAAAAATTGCATTGTTATGTTGTTAGAATAAACATAGCTTCATATCATATTTTAGTGTTTCATGTTAATGCATTGTTATTTTCATGCTTTTTAGAGCTAGAATGCATGTTTAGGAGATATCTCTCTTGTTTTAACTAAAATCTTTCATGCTAATTTGTATATGTCACTAATAGTAGCATAATTTGAGGGCTATTGTGTTACTTATCATACTCTTCTTAGTTAGAAAGAAATAGGTCAATTTTAGTTTCTTTATATGCTTATCTAACCATGTTTTCCACTAATGCAATGGCCTATTGAAGTATTGCATCTCTCTCAATAGGTACAAAAATCACAAACAAAAATATAACCTACAACAAAGGGAGAAATTAAAGGGAAAGAATAAAAGCACCACCCCACAAAATTGAGAAACACCTTCAAGATGAAACCCTCAAAGGATCAAAAGGAAAATAATCCAACCAAATCCACCCACACACTAGAATCCCCAAAGAAGGAAGCCAAAATCAACACATTTCCCACCACCAAGGCATTGGCTAGGACTAGAAGAAACAAATCCATATCCTTAAACATGAAGGCAAATCCCAAAATTTAATAGAACCTCCTCATCACCAGAAAGGAACTCAAGGCAAATAAAATGGGGAACAAATGCTAGGCAGAGAGTCCACGATCCATGGCTTCCAGATAAGACCAAACCAAGCATAGGATAAATTAGAAGCCAAAAGTTATCCCCAGTGAAGAGAGAGAACCCAGAGAAGAGGATCATCTTTTCAAGAATAATTTTCTCAGCCTCTAAAAATAATCTTCCAAAAGGGTCCCCAACAAAATAAAAGAGAAAGCACTTCCCCAACTGCAACATGATATCTCCCAACATCTACATCTTCCCTCTCCTTTTCAGCTTCACCATAACCATGAACGATGAAGGTCTTAAATATTGTAAACATAGAGGAAAAGGCAAAATAAACCTCATCAACATCATCTTCGTTTGCAACTACATAAATAAAAATATATGCTAGTACTATGCACATACTTTTAATTGTGAAACATTGTGTTGGGTTAGTAAAAAATTCAAAGACCTTTCTCACCCTTAAGGACAAATTTGTATAAAAGTGTCATAAGTTAATTTTCTCATATTTAGAGATCATAAATTTACACACACACACACACACACACATTTTCAAAATATTGTATGGTTAGTAATTGAAATATTATTATCATTAATATTACTAGTATTACTATTAATGTGAATTTAATTTTATTAATACTACTATTACACAATAATAATATTGTTATTAGAATCGATACTAATTAGTCTTATTATAAATAATAATATTTAATATTAGTCTTAATTATGTTATTAAACTTATCATTATTAATATTACTATTAAAACAATATTAATAGTACTCTTAATTGAATTACTATTATTGGTAAACTAATAAATTGGTATTAGTGCTTACCTTTATCAATGTTGCATTAAGATGATCCCATAATACTCAAGTTTAAAATCAATGTTCACAGTTACATATCAAGGGATGCCATGATGAATAATTTGGATCAACACATAACAAAAATGGTTTATATAGGGATAACCATAATTACCAATTTGAATCTCTTAATTCAAAGCTTTTACTCTCTTCTTTCCTTTATAAAAATAATCTTAAGGATCATATTTATCCTTACAATATGGGTGACAAGTGTGATTTTTTTGTCCCTCTATCCGTATCTAGAACTATTTATTTGAATGCATCATTCTAGGACACTTTCACATCATTGAAAACATATCTTTATAAAAAAAAAATTAGAAAAATTCTTATAGGCAATCACTCTTCTATAATTCTCTTTTAGCATTTAAAAATAATCAATCTTCTAGTAATCAAGTAAGAAATATGAATAAAATTCTCCAACACAATAACACAATAATGAGCTCGTATAAATTTGTGTAGAATTACATACAATAATAGAAAATGGTAATAATAATGTGAACCCTATGATCTAAAACCATAGTCATAGCTCAAACTAGCATTATTCCATTTCCTTAACATCCTCGAAAACTTGAGATTTCTTTATTTTATTATAATCACATATTTTAAAATAAATAAAAAACCTTTCATACTAATTCAATTCCATTGCAAGTTGACATTATGTCAATTTTGAAAAATGGAAAAAATATTTTATACTAATTCTATTCCATTCAAAGTTAGTGTTGTTATAGACAAATTAAATATTAAATAATCATCATAAATGACTTTTATTCTTGGAAGTCTCTGATTTGCCCTAGATCTTGGATTAATATTGCTTGTATTAATATAAAAAATCTTAAAAAGAAAAAGATAATCATTTACATTTTGATCATTGGAATGAATATTATAACTATCCAATTTTTGGAATTGAGAAGAAGACATAGTACAAAGTCGATATGCAAGATAGCTAAATCTAATTACATAATGCAACTTAGAGCAATCTAATTACAGAATACAACTGATGGACCTCATCCCTCATTCAATGAGGGAACGAACATAATAAGTTTTAAAAAATTGAACATTATGATATTGACTGGTATGTAATTTGATCAAAATGGAACATCCAACAAATTAAATGTAATCATATATATCAAATGAAATTTGTTATTGCAAATCCATCTTCTATAATATTGCCTTTGATCTGCATCCAAAATGGGTACCATTTGGGCATTCTGCAAAGCATAAATGATAGATGAAACATAACCTCTATGGACAGATTGCACATGATATAGGAAGACAAAACCAGGCAAGGAACTGCTAACTCCATTTTATTTAAGGATCCAGAAACCATTTTAAGTAATAACAATAAACATAAATCTCTCTATGTTTATTCCATTTCATTTAGGGGAAGGGATTGAGCTGCCACTAGGTAGAGAGAATCTGCAGGCCTAGAAGGAGAACAAATGAGTTGGAGCGACCAATGCTATGCCTCACCATTTTATTCATATCCTATAATATTATGCTTTAATGGATGTCCAAAACTGCCTTTTGGGCACAGGCTGCGAGTAGGCAGGTATCAGAAGTATCTCTACACAAAACTGACAGCGGGAGAAATAATTTTAAAAATTTGAACTTTACATTAAAGTAACCTAAAAGGGGCCTAAATGGTAAAGGTTGACATAACAAGTTGGAGGAGTCCACACTAGCCATAATAAAAAGTCAATGGTTAGTGTGTAATGATTAACGGAGGTCCCTAATTCCACACTCATTCTACACTCTCCTGTACGTGGAATAAAGCAGAGACCCCCACTCTATAAACTTTACTTTTTATCATGTCAGCTGATATTATATCTAAAAGAGTGTGGCTATGTTAGCAAAAATGCTTGCTATTGAATTCATAGGATTGTTAATTGATGTTCCCTTATTCGAGCACGTTAGGTGTACCACAAGGAGAAAAAGTATTTCAGATAACATGAATTTGATTAATGCAACCTGAACAACAAAAGATGTTATCTAAGTTTTAAATTTCGTTAATACATCTCTTAATATTAAGCATTAATTAATGGCTTTAGAAAATTGTCATAGCTGTTTAGGCTGCAAGTTAACACGTCTATTAATACTAAGCATTAATTAATGATTTTGGGAAATTGTTCAATAGCTGCTAGGCTGTTTTATTGCATTTATGTAGGAGTCGAGTCTAAAAAGAAAAGACAAGAAATCTATCTTAAATGTTTTAAATTACATATTCAGCTGTAGTGAAACCTCTCTCATTTCAACTAATTGAATTACATGCTAGTAAACAAGGCATATTACACCAAGATTTTAACGTCCAATTTTTATTTTTATTTCTATTGAATACCAAAAACATTTACATCGGCAACAGCAGATGCACTAATATCTGGTAGGAAAAAAAATTCATTAAAAACAAAAAGTAAGAATTACCAATTTTTCTGATTCCAATAAAATAAATAAATAAATTGTCAAATTTAGCCAAATAATTTAATTTAAATGGAAAATAAAATTACTTTTTCTGGTCACTTAAGTTAGATATAAGATATGACAGGTGATAGTGGGTTGAAAAAACTGCTCTGCTAGGGTTTCATGTGTACGGCGTATTGTCTGTGCCTTTGCTCTGGGCTTTCCATCTGTCATACCGCATTTACTGCGGGATTTTTGCATTAGGGTTAGCTTTTAGTATGGCTCCAGCCAACTTCGGCCCAGCAGTTGTTGCTGGTGTGCAAGTTGAAGCTTCGGACAACCATGGTGCCTCCTCTGAACAAACGTCCTCGTAAGTTCGTCCCGAAGGTTTTTCATGAGGTAAACCTGATATTGTTCTTAATCTGCAAGAATTTGATTCTGCATGTGAATGGTTAGAAAAGCATACTCTGATTGGATATTTTGTGGGTCGTACTCCTTCTGAATGTATCCTCAAAGACTGGGTTAACAAGAGTTGGACCCCTCATGGGGTCCGCCTTGACGGTGTGCAAAACCTTACCAAAGGTTTTTTTCTTTTCCGTTTTTCTAACCCTTCTCAGGTGGAAGCGGTTTTTAACCGCGGACCTGGGACTGTTAGGTCTTCCCTGCTTGTTTTCCAGAAATGGTCTCGAGACTTCACCGTCTCGGACGATAAAAAACTTAGGGTTCCTGTTTGGGTCAAATTTCATGGTCTCCCCTTGCCATGCTGGCCGTTCATTGAGTCCATTGCTAAAACCCTTGGTAAGGTCATTGTCATGGAACATGATAAATTTTTCAATGCCCATCCCTAGAAGCATGTCTGTGTTGAGGTTGACCTTTCTAGGGACCTCAAAGACACTGTTGAAATTCAGATTGGTGCCCTCACCATTTCTCAAAAAGTGCTCTATTTGAACCTACCCAACACCTGCTATCGGTGTCAATCGGCAGAACACAAGATTAAGGACTGTCCGTTAGCAACCCCTTGGGTTAAGTCTCCGCCAAAGGAAGCAACGACCAAACATTCAGAAGCCGAAAAAAAAGAAGAATGGACTACAGTTTCACAAAAAGGAAGGAATGCCTCGAGCTCCAAGATGACACAAGCTATTTCCGCTGTGGTGTCACCTTCGGAACCCTCGGCTGGAAAATCTCCTTCTTCCAGTGATCTACCACCACCGTTTGTTTCAAACCCTGTTATATAGGGGAAAAGCCCTGCAGTGAAGCCTTCCACTCCTGAAGTGGTGCTCACGCTGCCAGTGGATTCTTTGATTTATTCCCGGCCTTTGCATCGGTCTCGCAGTCCTGATGGACACACGGATGACCCAGAAAAAAGATGGTTTACCTCTTCTGGTGAATTACTCCCCAGTTTTGGCTCTATACCAGCCTTCTTGTAGAATAGCTTCTCCTCTCTTGGGGACAAGGAAACCATGCAAGAGTTTTTATGAATTTTTTGTCATGGAATGTGCGAGGTCTAACTGACCTCTCCAGAAAGTACTATGTGCGGGATACCTGCCGTAGACTTCACAGTCTGGACATGCTATGTTTACAGGAGGTTAAGATATCTGGGTTTCTTCTTAACTCTTCCTATCGTGTCATCTGGCCGGACGACATTGTTTTTCTTCTTAGCATGAAGCTGGTAAAGATGGTGTTATTACTATTCTGACACCTCACCTTCATTCTTCTGTTATTGCTCATGGCTCTGATCTGATGCAGCGTGTCACCTGGATTTTGCTTTCTTTTCATAATCATTCTTTTGGTGTCATTAATTTTTATGCCCCCAATGATGTTGTTGAAAGATCTCAACTTTGGCACTGGCTAGCAGACAATTTGCCTCCCACCACTTGGGTTATGTGTGGGGATTTTAATATGGTTGAGCTGGCCTCTGACAAGGAAGGAGTTATACCTTTTCGCTGGACAGCTGGAGAGAGAAGCCTGGTATCACATGCGTAATAAATTGGGCCTTTTTGATCCCAATGCTAACCGCTGCCAACAGGGTGGGGTTTGGCATACTTGGTCCAATTTCAGAGCTAGCTCTGACCGTATATTTAAGAGGCTCAATCGTACTATGATAATGGCTCAATCTTTTTTCTCCTTTTCTGAAGATCGAGGCCTACCTGTCATTCCTCTGACAGATGTTACCTTGTCAGACCACTTCCCTATTTCTTTCTCCATCACTTGGCAGTTTTCTGCCAGAAGGGCTACCCACACAAAGTTTTATCTCAACACGTCGGTGTTGACGCATACTTCTACTATTGCTCACATTCTTCAAGTCTGGAATTTAGAACCTTGGCCCCACACTCATCTTGGTTGGATTCAATGGTGGAATGATGCCATTACCCGCACTGCTAGATTTCTTCGCATTTATGGCCGACAGTTAGCTTGTTACAGAAAATGTGCTTATGAAGCTAACACTAAGGCTCTTCGTAGTGCTACTGATTTTATTGCCTCGAATCCCTTTGATTCTACTCTCTACCTTGAGCTGGCCCAGCTCTGTCATGAGATGCAGATTGTTGTTGCTTATGCTGCTCATGGAGCTCAAATCAAAGCTCGCCTCCATTGGTTGGAGGTGGGCGACAAGGCCTCTAAGGAGTTTTTTCATTCTCTCAAAGCCCGTCATACCAATGTTGGTATTCAAAAGATTAAACAAGGATCTGACACACTTATGGAGCTTCCGGCCATTCTGCAAGCTTTTGTTCAGCACTATGAACAAGTGTTTGCCTTGCGGGGTAATTTTGTTGCCCGGGAAGAGGCTTTGAAGGCTTGTATTGCTGTTACTCCAAACCGCCTAGCGATCGAGCAAAGTGCCTTTTGTGAGCAATTGCTTACCATCTCTGACCTTAGAGAAGCGGCTTTCTCTATGGCCAATGATAAATCTCCAAGATGCGATGGATTCCCCTGCGAGTTCTACAAACATTTTTGGGATGCTGTTGGTCCTGACCTGCAAAAAGTCTATCTCGGGGCCTTTCACAATAAAAGTTTGGGTACTTTAATTAATAAAGGAAATATCAAATTCATACCTAAATCTGGTGATTGGAGGATATCTGCAATTGGAGGCCCATCACCTTGTTGAATGTCTCATACAAGATAATTGCCAAAGCTTTAGCCCTTAAGATCAGACATCTCCTTCCTCTTATTGTCCGCCCTAAGAAAACTAGTTTTATTAAGTCCAAGTATATTCTTGACAACATTATTGCTGTCTAGGAAGGGATGGAATGGGCTCACCATTCTCAACAGGCTACCCTGTTTCTTAAAATTGATTTTGCGAAAGCCTATGACTGCATTGAATGGCCTTTTATTCTGGCTATGCTTCAAGCTCTTGGATTCTGTCCTCACTTTTTACAGTCTGTGGAAATTCTTTTTGGCGATGCCTCTGCTTGCATTACCATCAATGGGTCCCAATCTGATACTTTTGGGATTTTTTGATCCATCCGGCAAGGTTGTCCGTTGGCTCCTACTTTTTATGTGCTTGCTGCTGAAGGCTTTGGCTACTTGCTTGCCAACTCTGTCTCCTCTGGATAAGTTCGTTGCATTGCTCTTCCTGATTCCTCTTCCCAGCTTGTTAATAGCCACTTTGCTGATGACTCCTTTCTCACTCTTATTGAGGATGAGGAGAACATATCCAATGCCTTGCAGTGCCTAGACACCTTTTGTCAAGCCTCTGGATCTGCTATTCAATGGTCTAAAACCCTTTGCTTCAGACAGTCTTTTCTTCCAGCCCCTGCCTGGCTTAACAATTTTGGCTAGAAATGGGTCCAGCATGGGGAAGTCTTTCGTTTCCTAGGTATTCCCTTTGCTTTCCATGGCTCCTCTGTGGATTTATGGAATGCTGTGATTGCCAAGATTGAAAAAAAGCTGCAATATTGGATCTGCAAGCCTCTTTCGCTTGCTGGAAAGTTTCAGATTTGTTCCAAAGTTTTGGCTGCTACGCATGTCTACTACTCCTCTTGTTGGGCTCCCTCAAAGGCTTCTTACCTCAAGCTAGAGCGTTTGCTCTGAGATTTTCTTTGGGTCTCTGGTGCTGACAGCCATGGTTTTCATAGGGTAGCCTGGGAGTTCTGTTGCCTTCCTCATGACTCTGGGAGCCTTGGCCTTCTCTCCACTCTGAGGCAGGGTCTTTCTCTCTATGCGAACTTGATTATCCATGCTCTTACTGGTAATGAGGCCTGAAAAATTCTTGTCTGGCATTGCATCTCTTCGGGTTTTCCAGTTCACAGGCCGGCCTGGAAAGGCATTGGTCTCTAGACCTTACTCACTATGAAGGAACATGTTCAAATCCAGGGTACCTTCATTATCAAGAGCATTTGGAAAGCTTGGGAAGCTTTTAAGCCTTGGCTCCGATGGGATGGTGATGCCTTTCGCAATGGTCTATCTTTCAATCAATAGAGCCTCTGGTGGTCTCCGTTGTTTTCTATTCAACACATCCCTTTGGCTAAGACTCAAGGGACTAGTGCTCTGCATTTTTTCAAATGTGGCATCTGGACTCCCAAGGACCTCTTCTCTAGAGTTTCTATGGGTCTCCGTTCATGGGAGGATATGCAGGTGCAGTATCGTTTGGCTCGTTCCGATCGCCCGACTTTTGATCTTTTGGTTTCTGCGATTCCTGCCAACCTGCTTCATAAAATTGGCATTCATTCTATTAGGCCTTGGTGGAAGGATTGGAAATGGTATCCTGCCACGCCTTTCAGCAATTTTAAGCCACGGCTGGGATATAGGTGGTTATCTCTTCATCTTCCGATGATAGATACCCTTAATCAGAGATGACATCTACATTCAGCCACATCTCACTGGAACTCTCGCTTTCAAACCATCTGGGCTGCCATTACGGAGCCAAAGATGGCTCTTTTTGCGTGGTGCCTACTTTTTCAAGGGCTCCCAGTTGGCCCTAGGCTCAAACATCTAGGTTTTCAAGATCCTCGTTGTCCCTTCTGTGGTCACCCTGAATCCTTTTTGCACATCTTTTGGTTTTGTAGGAGAGCTCAACAGTATTGGCAGTGGATTCATGATTTCTTCAAGCCTTTTTGGCCTGAGCCTTTCTCTTGGCACATGATTGTCTTAGGAGATTCCCTTAGACTTCCTTCCAAGCTTA
>MU226511.1:403559-418458 GCA_018584345.1 Thuja plicata
TAACAAGGCTTGCATATGTAATAATGTTATGATGCAGATTCAAGTTCAGGCCAACAAAGTGGCCCTTGAGGTGGCTCACCTGCAGGAGCTGCTCAATCATTGGGGCAATGCTCCCTGCACTGTTGCTTGGGTTCCGCCGGGTGCCATCTCTGCTGAAGGTACTCCTCCCAGAGGCCGCCACCATGGGCGCAGCTCCTCGGTGCACCGCTCACGCACTCCACGTTCGCAGGCTCCCCGCCCCCACTCTCCAAGAGGTGGCGGCGACGGTTAGTGGCGCCGCTCGGCTTCTCCGCCTCGCTTCTCTTCTGGGTGGTCTCCAGCACCGGCTCAGTCTGCTCCTCCTGATGCTCCTACTTCTCACCGTGGCTCTGGTTGGCATATAATAAAATAGTGCCGTATTTGGGTGTGCATAAAAGTATGGCTTGCTTTCTGTTTAGGGAGCTCAGGTGTAGGGTACTATTGCATTATTTTTGGGGGTATGCGTGTTTTAAACTCTTCTAAAAAAATTAATAAAGAAGGCCAGGCTTGGAATTTGATGGCTTAATGACTGTTTTTGCACTTTGAGATACTATACCAAATTCTAATTTTTAAATTATTAATATTTTTGGTAAAATATAAATTTATTGAGATATTTTAAAATTTAAAAACATTCGTATTTATCATGTTTAAATATCTAAATATAAAAGTTTCTATATAGTTTATTATATATTATTATTAATTTAGAATCTTTGTTATTATTAATTAAAATGACTAAACGGTATCACTAGTTGGGAAATGGCTAGGAAGACAATTTTAAATTTAATAATTAAATTAAAATGTGCAATACAATTATATTCAGAATTTTATTTAATTATTATATTTTTAAGAATATCTTGTCAACATTATTTTGACGGTATGCATAGACATTTTATAATAGTGGTAGGGAAGAGGGCTTAATTGTATATACTTAACTCATGCTTATGAAAATTTTATGTGAATATTTCAAATTACTCTCAATAATGTAAACCAATTCACTTGTCAAGTCCTCCTCTCCCCTAACTTGACTTTAAATATAATAAGTTCTTAAACATCTAAAAAAAAATTGGTATAATTTTATAGTTTATAGCTATGAGTTACGTGGTTATTTCTAGTTGAACGGTCATTGCAACATGTGCAACTACTAGGTTCTTAGATTGAAAGTTCATTTTTAGCTCTTTAGCTTACCTTTGGTTAGATTATTGTCTAAATTTTTAATTGTAATTGAATTATATTCTTTTTACATCATCAATTGAGAAAATTTTATTTGGAAAATGTAATAAGAACATGGAAGTAACTCATTGAAGAAAGAGTGTTATCACAAGTGATAAATGTTCAAAGACTAAGAGGTATCCCAAATCATATCTAAGATAATAATAATAATCATGTTTTTATACAAAATACTTTAAAACATTTTAGGTAAGGAAATATAAAAATATAAACCTACAAAAATAAAGAGAATTGTATTGCTTCAAATATCTTTGAATCAATCTTCCCATACAACATAAAATCGTCATCAATAATAATGACAAGTAACTAACAAGAATACAATGGTAGAGGAAATTCCACACTCTAGATGGTCATTTCACTCTCTATTTTACTCCCTAACTTAACATTGTTCATGTAGGTAGAAACAATAGCTGGAAACTCTACCCTAGAATGAATCCAGTAGTAAAATTGCTAGCAATATACATCATATTGGATTATTTATTAGGTAACATTATCAATTCCAAGCCTATCATTGGAATAGGAAACATCAAATAAAGAGTTGGTGGAAGATAACTAAAAATTAATAGCAATATACATCATATTGGATTATTTATTAAGTAACATTATCAATTCCAAGCCTATCACTGGAATAGGAAACATCAAATAAAGAGTTGGTGGAAGATAACTAAAAATTAATAGCAATATACATCATATTGGATTATTTATTAGGTAAAATTATCAATTCCAAGCCTATCACTGGAATAGGAAACGTCAAATAAAGAGTTGGTGGAAGATAACTACAATAGAAAAGAAAATTGAGTTGAGAAGAGACTAACAAAGTCACACCAAGAGAAAACTATTAACCACTAAACATGAAAGTAGGGAATTGAAAGAAAGCATAATATGTAAAAAAAACTTAGTAAACTAATCTTCATAGACTATTGTGCACATTTAAAATCTTTACCAATACAAAAAGGAGAAACACATAAAACATTACAAAATTATACAACATAAGTGCGTGTAGGGAAAACACCCTTGAAAGAAAACCTACACATTCCAAAGTAGTCCAATGTATTATTCAATAATCTAAGAATATTTACAATACACTTGTAATACAATCCTTTATATGAGTGTCACCAAATAGAGATATAGCATAATTTTGACAACAAAATAGTACCTTTAAAAACTCAATACTAATATCTCCATCTCAATCATCCTATAAGAATGAGAATAAAGATGCATAACCACGTGCTAAAACAATAAAGATGAATTTAAATAGCTAGTTGGGAAACCAATACCCAATCTTCAATATAAATTAATAGGCTCAAAATAATATATCCCTTTGATGTAGTCAAGGATAGTGGGAACTCATAGAGTCCGACCAATCCTTACAGCAAGAGTCACACAACAGAAGCCAAAAGAAATAAGAGAAAATGAATGCAAGATAAACCTCCTTATTATCATATGATTGGTTACAAGAACAACTGCAAGCACTAATACATTCCAGGCATACATGCCTAAATAGAACCTTTAATAGGATATCTTTTTATACCATCTGCAATCAACATCAACTATAAGAACCTTCTATAGGAACTTTCTTTCGTCCAATCTATAGATCATAATTCTGCAAATACTAAGCTAATACTTTGTTCTACCTCTCTTATATCTCATGGAAATCAATTACAAGAGTATGTAAGGACTTCACAAACATCAGGTTAGCCAAGAAAGATTACACTTCCCAATGAGAAGAAAATGTATTACACAAATAGGTCGGGACCCAAAATCATAAGGATCTTCATCCAATGAGTGGAACATGAATCACGATCCCTCGAGTAGGTTAGATACAAATGTATCATCATTAAGAAATAAGATGTTAAGATTCGTCGATGGGAAAAACCTTCACGAGATCAGAAAATACGAAGACTGGCTGGAAAAATGAACAACGTGACAGTCTCACCAAGAATCTGAAAGATCTCATGTGTGAACTAACCAAATGGTGTGCTATCCTATGAGGGAGTTAAAAATGAAGCCATGAACATAAAAAAATGATTGTAGCCTTGAAAAGTAAGCATAAAATGGTTGCAAAAAAACACGAAGATTGATCAAACAAGAAAATGGGGTATGTGCAGGATCACAATATACCAAGCTATGGTCTTAAGTGGCAATGGAAAATCAGCAAACTAGGGTTAGTCAACTTGACGTAACAAGTTTAACAAGGTATTAACCTTATGCCAAATAGTTGTAAGAATATAATCCTTAGGAAGGTGAATGTAGTTTCTAAACTACTAGCCCTTTTATTAAAAAAAAAAAAGAATCTAATTGGTGAAAATTGTAGATTTCAATGTAGTAGTACAAAAATTTTAGGAAAAAAATAAGAAGTAGGTGTATGTCTGACCACCTTAATCACAATCAAATAAAAATGTTTTTTACAAGATTCTAGATATAAGTAGTAGACTCATGCCTGGATGTGACACATTATTTTGTAATTTTTTTCAAGTAAATAATTAATTGTGAGTTTTATGTTACAACATTTTCAGAATAAACAAACTCTCGTGTCAGACCACCTTAACTAATTCTAAACTTTACAAATTTGAATTTTTTTCTCTTGTAGTAGGCAAAGCATAGAATGTAATGTATGTTTCAGATTTTAGAAAGGTTATACCATTTGAAAGTTATAGTTGTTTTTAAATTAGTTTGTCAATCAGGGCTTTAGAGGTAACTCAATTAGAAAATAAGTAATAATTACTTAACGAATTCAAAATTTGACATCAATTATATTGATGGAAAGTTGATAATCTCCTTAAGAAACCCTTTTAATTTCATCAAACTTGACTAAAAAAAATGATGCTAGCTACATGGTCAAAGTGTGGAAATCAAAGAACAAGCCCGAAACCATGTTTTGGGGTTGACCATGTAGGTTTGGCATCCCAAAGCCAAAACCCAATGGAAATATTGAACCACATCTCTGGCTATGTTAGAGGTATTTAGTGTATCCAAAATTTTTGGGTACTTGATAGTTATTGGGTATTCGATATTATCAGATACCCGATATGTTGTGTAAATTTATTACCTCATTCTTCACACACACACACACACACACACACACACACACACACACACACATATAAAATATATATATACATATACAAACATATACATATATACACACACACACACACACACACACACACACACACACACACACACACACACACACAGGTTTGTGTGTGTCATAGGACACATTAATGTGTCTTAGTACCCCTTAAGACCCCTTATGACCACTAATATGTATTGCAAGGATTTTTATTGTCAGATTTTGTAGTTTGAATTGCTCTGGTAAACATGTATGTGATAATTGAAGCATAACATAGACAAGGAGCTTGAACTTTTGATTCGATACCTCAGAGAAATGTAGTCTTGTAGAATGCTATGATTGTAGGATATGCATAAAATGGTGAGGCATAGTGTTGGTCACTCCAACTCATTTGTTCTCCTTCCTGCCCCATAGATTCTCTCTTCCTAGTGACAAGTCAATTTCTCCCTTGCCCCCATCTAACCGCCTCTTCCTCTTTTATTAGCCATCACTTGGGGTTTCTAGATCCTTAAATGACATAGAATAAACATCGAGAGATTTATATTTTTCTTCTTACTTAAAATGGATTATGGATCGTTAAATAAAATGGAGTTAGCTATTCGCTTGCCTTGGTTTTTCTTCCTATAGTATCTACAATCTCGCCACAGAGGTTGTGTTTCATCTATCCTTTATGATTTCCAGAATACCCAAGTGGTATCCATTTTGGATGCAAATAAAAGGCAATATTATAGAAGATGGATTTTCAATACAAATTTCATTTCCCATATATGATCTATATTTTGTTTGATGGATGTTATATTTTGATCAAATTATATAACAACTAATATAATAATATACAAGTTTCTAACACATATTATGTTCATTCCCTCATTAAAGGAAAATGATGAGGTCCACTAGTTGTATTATGTGATTAGTTTAGTCTAACTTACATTATGTAATTAGATTCAACTATCTTGCATATCCACTCTGTACTATGTCTGCTTCTCAATTCCAAAAAAGGAATAGTTATAGTATTCATTCAAATGATCAAAACGTAAATGGTTATGCTTTTTTTTCTTTTTAAGATTTTTTAATATTAATACAAGTAATATTAATGAAAGATGTGGGGAAAATTAGAGACTTCCAAGAATAAAAGTCATATGGTGATTATTTAATATTTAGTTTTTCTATAACAACGCTAACTTTCATTTAATAGAATTAGTATACAAGATTTTTTCCCTTTTTCAAAATTGACATAATGCTAACTTGCAATGGAATGGAAGTAGTACGAAAGATTTTTTATTTTAAAATAATGTGATTATAACAAAATAAATAAATATTTCTTATGAACTAAAACAACAAGGGGCTAGGGGCTCATATGATGGGCGGGAGTAGCAGAGCGGGAGTGGCGACACCAGGGGCTAGAGTTTCCACGGGCATGGAAGACATAGAAGAGGGCGACGAGGAGGGAGGAGACAATGATGAGGATGGAGAGAATGATGTGTTCCCTGCCTGAGTTGTTGTGGTTGGTGGCTTTTGCTTGGTCTGGGAGAGATCTCAACTTTGGCAGGAGCAGATTAACAGAGAAAATGACGGAGGAAGCAATGCTGGGTATTACGCTGAGGCTAGGGAGGCAGATGGTTGAATGTTGCAGCTCTTACTGAAGGTAATGATGTTTCCATTGGTGGGGCTATAGAATTTTCCAGTCTCCCTAGCTGTGAGACTAGGAGATCCCTTCTTTTCTCTGTGGGTAAGTTGAGACCTGAGGCATTGGTACTAGATGGATCTCATTCAGTGGTCCTGGCCGTTCAGAGAGCGGGTTATTACATGATTCTTTTTATTTTCTCTTTGCTTCTCCTCTGTTCGTGCTACCCTGTTTGTGGTAGAGGGACTAGATCGTGTGTGGTTGAGACGCCCTAGGGTATATTATGTGCTCATATTGGGATGAGGCATGCTTGTGTTGTGGTTGTAGAGAGGCAGGACCCTATTTGTGTATGCCATATCTCCTCCTGTTTCATCAAGGTGGTTTTGACTGTTGCTGCTCATCCCTTGTTTCTGGCAGCTTTTTCTTACAGTGATGGCCTCCTTCTCTACCTTCCCTCTTTTTTATACTCTTATTGAGGTGGAGTATGCCCCTATTGAGGTGGGTGCTTATTGTGTGGCCTCTTGGAGGTGGAGTCCCTCCTCTCTTCAGTCTTCTTCTTCCTCTTTTCCTATTGAGGAGGAATATTCTATTGAGGTGAAGGCTCAGCCTATGGAGGTGGTGTGCGGCTGCTGGGAGGAGATTACTGGTGGTGGTGGGTGGTCTCTACCTTCTTGTTTCCACATGATGGCTTGCTGGAACTGGCTAGGGGTTGGCCCTTTTGTTTTGTAGGTGGGGTGGGCTATGATGAGGTGCTTGGTGAGGACTAGAGGTCCTCCGCTTGTGCTGATGGGTATCAGATCTGTGTGATGCTGGCTGCTTATGATTTATAGGAGAAGGCTAATGGATGTTGATTTCCTGTTCTTTGATGGTGGTCTTGTTGGTTGTGGGTTCCATGTTAAAACCCTGGTCTACATTTTGGGGAGTTTTAAAACTCCAGTAATATAAATGATGTAAGGCTTTGGCTTGTTTTATGGGCAACTAGGGTTGTAGTGCTTCATCTTTCTTAGTTGCTGGTAGGTTTCTGTCTCATTTCTGCTGGATTATAAAGCCTATTCTTTTGCATCTTTGAATGTATAGGGTTCTAGGGCCCCTTCAAAACCTGGTTCCGCAGCCCTGTAGTGACATGTTTCACTTGAAAGGATCTATCCTTTCTGTCTAGGCTTTCTTTCTAGTCTTTCGTTCTGTTCTGGGTTTCAGTGACCCTTTAAATAAACCTGTTTCACTTAATCAAAAACAAAATAAATAAATCAGAAGTTTTAGAGGATGTCTAAGGAAATGGAATAATGCTAGTTTGAGCTATGAATATGGTTTTAGATCACATTATTATTACCATTCCCTATTATTGTATGCAATTCTAGAAAAATTAATATGAGTTCATTATTATAGTTTCAATGTAATGTTTCAAATAAATAGGACCATGAATAGGCACTTTAGAAATAATTTAAATTTACTCTTTATTATTTGGACTAGCTCCTTGTAAATTGAAAGTACATCCTTGGAAGATTTATTTTAATTGTGAGTGCAACTCTAGTTGAGTTGATTGTTGATTTTTTCTAAAGCTTGATGTATGCTAAGGAGTAAAGGCATTGCAGAACATTATTCAAATTTTATCTTGTTTGAGTACATATAGATAATATTTGAGCTTGCAAAAAAGTGAAAAATAATAAACAAACCCCATTGAAATACGCAATACATTTCACAACAAAATAATCATCTAAGAATACATTCTTCACATTTATTGACTGCTTTTTATTGCCATTTGATTCCTCAAAAGTTATGAAAATGGTAGAAGGGGATTCATCTAATAATTTTGCCTTATTCAATGCTAACAAGAGGTTCTTTTAAGTGTTGTCACAAACTAATTTTATTGAATTCCATGGGTGGGGCACAGTGTGATTGATTTCACTTGGAAAATGTTTGAACTTTGCATGCTATGTACTCTAAAGTCTTTCACATCCTCTATGGTGGCAAGTGGGAACATAAGGTAGATAAAATCTATCGTTTCTAAAGATAAAAGGTTATTAGAATAGTGAATTCCCTTTACCTAAGAGGTGGCCTTTAAAATAATGTGATTCTTATAACTATCATACAAATAGCCAATTGGATTTTAGCTTAGACATAACCTCAACCACAATAAGATAAATTTATTCCTTTAAAGAGAGGAACCATATTTCAAGCA
The DNA here is from genome assembly GCA_018584345.1 of Thuja plicata. Taxonomy (NCBI): domain Eukaryota; kingdom Viridiplantae; phylum Streptophyta; class Pinopsida; order Cupressales; family Cupressaceae; genus Thuja; species Thuja plicata. The sequence goes on from MU226511.1 coordinate 411,681, forward strand.
TAATCTTCACCAAGTATTTTAGCATAACTTCCTACCATTTTAGTGTTCTTTTCATGTCATAAAATATGTGTAGGATTTTAAAGTACATTCTATATAAGTTTATAGTGTAGGCACATCAAAAAGATCATCATTATCTAAGATATAATCAACCCATTTTGATAAGTAATTGAAGTGCTAGAATACATTGAAGGAAATGCGAGCTCAAAATTTGTGCAGTGTGCTTATTAACCTTAACATCACACTAGTACATGACTTATTAGTTGAGGGATTACAAAAATATAATATTTCACATATTTTGTAAATAGATAATAAACATGAGCATTTGGTTCACTCCCACTCTACATATCCATGTTTCACTTATTAAAGAAGAAACATTATGTTTGACATTTGGTCACACTTCCTTATGCATCGTGTGTTTTATGGCCTTGTGAGGTATGTGATTTTGGTTTTAGTTTGCATATAGTTGATGACTTATGTTAGATTAGGTGAAAAACTAATCTTCCAAGAACACCTGCATGCATAACCCTGTCACATGGAAGAAGCAAAAGAACAGAAAGAGAAGAAAACTATGGAGGCCAAAAGATAAGAGGCATCATTTTCACATTCAAAAGAATAATATATTATGAACAATATCTTTGTTCTGAAATACAAAGAGGTGATTCCTTAAAAAGGAATTAAGAAACCCTAAAAGGGAAACCCTAAGGTTGGCTTAAGCAACTAGAGTGAATAGGTGAGTTAGTAATTAGATCAAAATGATTTAATTAATAACCCAAAAGGTCTATTACTCTAACACCCCCCCTTAAGATAAGCTTAGGGAGAAGCCAAAACCTAGGAGTCTACTGCAGAAAGCAAGAAAGATGGGTCCCGACCACAAAGGCCTGATCGGGTACCCAAGTACAAGAAATTTCTGTAAAGTGAGGAAATAGAGAAAACCCAGTGGGAAAAACGCTACCCCAAAAAGAGATAAACTAGATGAAGGAAAAAAAACCTCCAATCTAGGGAATGTCCCAAAGAAAGGAACAAGAAAGAGCATGTATAGCATCTCCGAAGCATGAAGCTGCAAATACTGTCAGAAGTAACTGCTGGAACCCCCATTGAAATAGTGCATGACCAGGTAGAGGAGACAAACTCTAAAGAGCTGATCAATCAAAGAGGTGACCTCCAAAAGTAGGAATGATCGAGTGTCTATATATTAGATGATCCATCTCACCCAAATGCATAGGTGCCTAGCCACTGCATCCACCTAGTACATAGGAACAAAAACTAAATACGTAGATCACTCAACCGAACAAAGGAGGCAATAGAACCAACAAGTGAAACCCCCCATAATGCTGAATAGGGAGAGGTGTGACAAGAACACTAAAATGCAATGCCAAAAACAACTGCAAGAAGAAGAATTAGGAACACCTAGTGCAGAAGAAGGTACAAGCATAGGATAAAGGGCGGTGTCGAAGCAGAAGAAATGATCTTCTAGACACACAACATGGGACAAATGTTGTGGAAGGTACACTCACTTGACAAAGGTGGATGAGCACATAAGGAAAAACATCATAACCCCCCCATGGCACTTTATCTTAGTGCATTTACAGAAAAAGGAATACTATAGAAGAGAAGTATATAATAATCAGAAAGTTAGAAAGAAGAGTGAGACAGAAGAATAGAAGAAGAGATCCTAGGACTTGTAGAACCCAAGTAATCCGCCAGAGTGTGAAATTAAAAAACTTAGAGGAGAAATAACCTAGAGAAGAATCTGGAGAAAAGACCCCTGCCACAGAAAAACTCACTGAACCAGCTTTCCGATGATATCTAGTTTGCCGAAAAATGAGTCTGGATGAGCAAGATATAGCTACTGGAAGGCAAAAACAAACATCAGACTTTGAACGTAAAAAACACTAGAAAAATGGTAGAATCCAAAACCCCAACCTCCATCATCAAAAAGAGCTCAGAAAGAGCTTTTCGAGGATATAAAGAAGTTGGATAAAGGCCTTCGTTTTCTCTAGATAGAGCAAAAACACCAATAGAGGCAAAAAGGGCTCCAAATTTTTTTTTTATAGCCCCTGGGCTTAATAAATCCTAGCCCCTGGGTGTATGGTGCACAGGGGGCTGAAGGGTGGAGCCCTTGGTCACCAATGTGACTGCCGCTGGGGGAGAGAGGATCTCGCGGGGCTAAATGCCCGGTTGGCGACAGTGCTAGGCCGGAGGGGACCGGGTGGCGGTGCGCCGGCGGGGGCTGGCGGGGGCCGGGTGGTAGTGCAGACCGCGGTGGAGGGGCGGTGGTGCCTTCCCATTAGTGCTGGCCGCGGTTTTATTAAACCAAAAAACCTAAAAAAAATGGTTTTTTTTTAAAAAAAAATTCTCGGTTTCAGTGCCCTTACGGCCCTGGAAACCAAAAAAGTTTTTCCTCATAGCCACATTGTCCAAAATGGACAAATTTTATATGGATTCTAGGGTTTTTGGGTGCTCTGAGCTCAATGGTGATGTTCGTTTGAGCCCAAAGTGACCAGAAACAAATCCCACCTCTAAATCCACAAATTTTTTTGAAAACATGAAGACCTCCTGCTTTTGAACCAGTTCAATAAAAACACGAACAAAGAGTCGCAGGATGGCTCTAATACCATGTTAGATTAGGTGAAAAACTAATCTTCCAAGAACACCTACATGCATAACCCTGTCACATGGAAGAAGCAAAAGAACAGAAAGAGAAGAAAACTATGGAGGCCAAAAGATAAGAGGCATCATGTTCATATTCAAAAGAATAATCTATTATGAACAATATCTCCATTCTGAAATACAAAGAGGTGATTCCTTAAAAAGGAATCACAAAACCCTAAAAGATAAACCCTAAGGTTGGCTTAAGAAATTAGAGTGAATAGGTGAGTTAGTAATTAGATCAAAATGATTTAATTAATAACCCAAAAGGTCTATTACTCTAACAACTTCAATATTGAGTTGTGGTGCCATACATGTAAATTATATCATCCAATCAGCCATTTCATGCATGAGAATTTCAAAGGTCATACAATCTTATTCCTAAAATAACATATTTTATTTCTTTATTTTTCTATTCGTTTGGTAGGTTTTCATCTTCTAGCTAGAGTCTTACTTTATATCTTTTATATTAGTCAAATAAATCTTAAGAGTATACATAGTAGTGGCTCATGGTAATTTATTGTAGGAAGATAAAGACCTAATTGATTATACTATTTCTATCTAATAATTAATAAGGAGTATTTTATCATCTTGGAAGCTATCTATTAATACCACTAATATTTATATATACATATTTCGCAACTAAGGTGTTGCAAGGTTAATTTGTTCATCTTAAGGTTGTTTTATTTTAAGTGGAAAAGACAAAGATAATATATCCTTTGTTGAAAGTGTGGTTTCTGCTGCACCAAAAGATTGACCTATTAATGCTAGATACAACCACTAGACTTATAGAATCCATAGGAGACGATTAAACCATGTCATGAATCCAAGGATGCTAGCGCATTGCCAACAGTCCCCCCTAGAATCACTCATCACAGGCCTGCCTCACTCACGAAGGACATTCAAACCTATGACCAAGCTATGATACCAATTGTTACAAGTAGTGGTTGTCATTGCACGGAAAGATTGACCAGTTAATCCATGATACAACCAGTAGACTTATAGAATCAACATGAGGTGGTTAAACCATGTCACAAATCCTACGAGGGACGTTGGCGTGCTTCCAACATCCTCATACTTGTAAAAGTAATAATCATTAGCCAGAATATTTATATAAACTAGTAAAATATAAAATACCCATCAAATGTACTCAATAAGTATATTGAAAAATAGAAAAGAATGTGATTTGTACAACACATAATACATTTACATATGGATTACTATTTGGAATTAAATTTAATTTCTTATTTGAGATCCTAACAGCTTCAATTGGTTACAAATATAGGTTGAAAATGCCCAATATCCTAACATATCTACAATGCTTATAAATTCCTATAATATTGAACTGTACATGCAACCTCTTTATGAAGATACCCTCTATAAATTAAATTTTTTTCATCTTTGAACATCCAAACCCAAAGATTTTTTTTCCTAGAACTAGTTGATGAACATGAGCTATCTAAATAGGGTTGGGTTTGTAGATGACTTGACAAAAGAATTAAATTTATGAAATTTGTCTTCTGTTGTATAAGTAGAAGGCTACAAAAGGGTATACTCTTGCTAATATCAATTTTATAAATTCTTGTGATCACTCATTCAAATCCTGCTTGAAGAATGATTTTTTGTTTAGTCCTAGTGATAACAAAATTCCTTTGATTGAGTCTGAGGTTTTACGAAAGAGCTTTCCAAAATACAAGGTTTCAAGGAAACACATACGTTATAAGGAAAAGATTAAAAAAAACTAGGAGGTTTTATATTAAGAGTTCAAGAGCTTTTGTTCCTAAATGATGTAGTATTGTGTGTTCTCTATCATTCACATAATTGAGTGGTGTAAAGGCACAAGGAAATATTGAAATATTAGTCAATCTTTCACAATGAATTCTTTCTATTCGATATGTTTTCATTAAGATAATTGGGCAGGTGACGGCTTACAAGCCCAACTAGTTAATTTTTGGAGTGCAAATTAAAATTTGCAGATGATTGATGGAAGAAGGGATATGGATTAAGCTTTATAAAATGTTTGGTGTATGTATAATTATGAAACAAAAGGAGCCAATTCCAATAAAGAATATTTGATATCCTAGCCAAGGCTAGGAAGTTAAGTAACCGACATCCTACAAAGGATTAATAATGTTGTATTATAGTTAAGAAAGATGGAAATTAGGGTCATTCTTTAGGTGTAGGTGTGCACATACAATGATTTAATCCCCTATTGATCCTTAATAAGGCCCTATTTTGGCACAAATAAATTAAGGATATTTTAATTACTTTGAATTGAATGATAACTCTTTATTGGGGATTACATTAACTGGTATTGTGATACGGGTTTAATTTGTAATTGTAAGGTTTTTTTTATTAAATGAAAATAGGTTTTGAAGGGACCTGAAACTCTTTAAACAAAACCATCCAGTCAAAATAAATCATACTCTAAACAACCAGTATACATTAGCTAAACAAAAGAAACAAAAAATGAGCAAAAGAACCCTAAAGATCTTATAGAGCTGGTTTTAATATATTTTTCATTCTTTTGAATCGAATCTTAATTAATACTACAAAAATTGTGTATGATGTTGTCAATTAGAATAATACCTTTTTCCCTACTGGGGAGAGAACCAAAAGCCACCTCTTCAACAACAACCTTCTTCATTGACATCAAACTGCCTATAGGGGAACCTGCATCACCTTTTCAGAGACCATTAATAGACTTTTCCTAATCATTTAAATGCTTTATCCCTTATAAGTTATTTTCCATGTTTTTACGAATCACAACCACAACTACTCTAAGTTTTTCCCACATTTTTGCAATGTATTCCTCAAAAATGTTGATACGGTGTTCATGCCCTTTTGTCAAACCCTTAATCCCATTGGCCAAATCTTGTATGCTAGTGGGGATTTTATCCTCATTGTGCACATTTGGGGTTTGAACACTCATATCCTTCAAATAATTAATCTTAGACACCATCAATATGAATATGACACATTGGCTATCATTAGCATCCTTACCATTTTTACTCATATTCACAAAATCACAAAGAGAACATCCCTTCTCCTAAGGGGTATCTTTCCCAATATCAACATGGATATCAATATGAAGACCCACTTGGGGACCATCAACATGTGGGAATTTTGAAATAAGGTCTAATCTCATATCAATTTTATCTTAAAAATTTTCATATTGAAAGAATTTTTCCCACCACCAATCGAATGAGACATAGTAGGACTTTCCCCTTCCCTTTAGCTCAAAAATAAGAATAACCTCCCACTTTATCTTTAACCTTAACATCATTACTGGGTCGAAAAGAATCAAGAACAAACCCTTCATACGGGATATAATTAAAATCCTCATCATCAAATAGAACAATTTTATGGTTGGCCAAGGATTTCCTTTTGGGGTGTTTACATTTTCCTAAACGGAAACAAGCTTCCTCATCATAGGACATCCTCTAGATCAATAAAGTAATCCTCAAGATGGCAGTGGTTTATCATATCAAATAGAAGTATATATAGAATATAAAGAAAATAGCTTCAATTATGAGTTCAATGTGGAATTAAATATACATTTAGAAAGCTTATTTTAAGTATGAATCTAAGTAGCGAAGTTTGTAATTATGGTGGCAAATCAAGGAAAATGTAAATGGGTATAGCTCGTGGTGTAATCAATAAGCCAAATATTTATAATATTTCTTATGTTATAGAATTGGTGGGTATTGTGAAATGAATTCCTAGTGAAATATAATGTATTAGACTATTACTTTTGATAAACTATAACTAATTGAATGTTTGAAGATGTTAAGTTGATGATCATAGAGACACCGCAAGTTAATGCAAGACATTAAATCAGTTAATGTATTTTATTTTCATTGATGTCAACTTGATATAATTTGTATGGTCATGTACATTCTGCTAAAGATTTCAAAGAACCAATGAATCAATGGCTATGCTATCAGTAAATGCATAAAAGTTAAGTATTCACAAAGTGACTGTATACACCAATGGAGTGCATGTAAGGAAACTCAGGTGCGAAAACAGCTTCCTACGCTAATCTCTATAGGAAAGTATTATGCAAATTCTTTTAAATCCTTACAACTGAATAGATTCGTTAACTACTTTAACAAAGATATTGCAATCA
>MU226511.1:480601-519973 GCA_018584345.1 Thuja plicata
TATATATATATATATATATTAGACGTGCACTTTTGTATGAATGCGTTGTCGAAGAGAAAGCAAAGAATATTTCAAGAAGAGAAATATGAGCAAGTCAATATGAAGTAGAAGTCTACAAGTGATTTAAGCATCAACGCATAAACGGAACTGATCAGAGAATAGTGTCATTACAACAATTCATTTTTGATATAGTATATATCAGTCATCAAAAGGTTGTAGCCTTCATCTTATTGAGCAATGAGCTCTGGCAGTGAGTCAACGACCTCTAACAGGGCTCTTGTAAAGACTCCTAATAGGTTCATTGTAATTGGATTGTAAATACTTCTCCTAAGAGGGAAAATGAACTTTAACAGGTTCATTATACTAGTACAATTATTTGTAAATACTAATTCCCACCTGGGTTTTCCTGTGATCAAGGTTTCCCCGTAAACATATCTGGTGCCATGTATTATTGTGTTATTCTTCATATGTTATCTATTTGATTTATGTTCAAATTTATGAAATAGAATAATTAATCAAACATTGATTCACCCCCCTCCTAGTGTTTCCAACAACTCTATTTTGACGAGTAGTGCTACCTTGGGGTACATCTTTCAGAGCTTTTGTTTGACGGGTTTTATGTTTGGGTCCACTACTAGATGATGAACCACCAAGTTAGGGTCTAATCCTGGCATGTGGGCATAAGACCATGCAAATTTTTCTATGGATTCTTGTAAGAGAGAAAAGAGACTTGTATCTTTTGCTTCTGTCAAGGAGGATACAATATAAGTGATGTGCAGATAGTCCTTTGTACCTAGATTTACAGGTTTTGTTTCTTTGATGAGGATCGATGACTTTTTAGGCCTGTAATAATGGATTATAGGAAGAGGAGAGTTTTCATCCTCTGACGCCTTAGGGATGTTTTCACCAGCAGATACACCCTTTGTTTTTCCCTTTTTGTGATCAGATAGCACCCTAGAGGGGTTTTCGCTACGGGATCGGTTTTTCTCTTTTTAATTTTTGTTTTCTACTTCATTTTTGTGGCTGAAGTCCTCCTCTTTTCCAAAGTATGCCTTCATATCCAACTTGTAGACATGTGTTGAATCTTTCCCCGAGTCATTTCTTTGTTCGATTACACCTATGAATTTTAGGAGCACGTCCTCGCTTTGGAACTCGTCAACATGTATGACACTTGGTTGGTCCCAGTATATGAGTTTAGGATGTAGGAAGGGAAGGTTAATGAAATTAATGGAGAGTTGATGGAGGAAAACATTTCCCAAGAAGGTGTCATCATTGATATCATTGTAGGCTTTCACAATTTTCTCTTCAGGGACATCCTCAAATTCAACAATTTGGCCCAGGGGTCTACAATGGGTATAACTGTTGTCATTAGTGCCCCCAGTCATGGTGGAATCCATACCAATGCCTAAGTGCTTTTCTTGTTTGGTGGGTATAATAGGTTCTTTCATTCCTTTCTCTTCAACATCAAATATTCTGCCTTTATAGTTCCATTTTTTTGTAACCAGATTGTGAGTTGAAGGGTATTTCCCTTTGAAATAATTGAGGAAACCGGTGTTTGGGGGTGGTGGATCTTTATAAAGCCACCAATTGATGTCTAGTTCCATCTCCTGGCTACTCAAAATTCTATTTAAGATAAAAGTGGTAGGGCCCAATTGTTTCATCTGTCACTTTCTCTGGTTTGTTATGTTCTCTTCTCGTCTCTCTTGGGTATGTGGATCAACTAGCAATGCTCAAACTACAAAGGAATCAGATAGGTTGTACTCACCACAACCATGGTTGTTGATCTTGACCGTGGAAAGGGTGGATAGGATTGTTTCTAGATCTGAATGGATTTGAGATGAACTAGAGATAGAGGTGCCAATATCAATTTCAAGACAGTGATTGGAATGTGGGAAGGAGGTTTCCAATGCATTGCAGTATGTGAAGGGCTTGAGATCTACACGGGTGGTGAATTCAGTGTCATTATATGGGAATTTGATACATTGATGGTAGGTGGATGGGATGGATTACATGGAATGGATCCATGGGAGTCCAAGGAGAATTTTGAAGGGAAGGTCAAGATTAACAACATTATATACTGTATCTTGGATAGCAAGGCCCACTTTGATAGGAAATGAAATGGTGCCTTCAAAAGTGCATTCTAGATTGTCATATGATTTGATGGCAATGACATCATTTTTTATATCTTCTTTAGTGCAACCCAACTGTTTGATGAATTTTAAAGTACACAGATTTAGGGCTGAAACATTATCTATCATGACTCGCTTGATGGAAAAATCTTTAACCATGACAGCAATACGGAGTTGAAGATTATGATCGGGTTCTTCTGAGGGTAAGTCTGTTGGTTTAAAGAAGACCCCACAAGATACAGACAAGTGGCCGACAAGGTTTTTGAATTCAATGAGGTTGATGTTGCTGGGAACACATGATTCTTGTAGGGATTTATTGAGGATCTCTTGATAGGTAGGTGAGGTGTGGAGGAGACCTAGGATGGAAATTTTGGGAGGAGTATTCCCTAAGTGTTCCAACAGGTTGTATTGGGTACTAGCAGGTGGGGTGGTACTTGCACCTGCGACTGTTATTTTTCCTCGTCGAGTGGTGACTGCGCATTGGTTATCGTCGCCCTTGACATGAATGACATTGATAGAGGACTGGAGTCGGGATATGCAACCGATGAGATTATCATAGTTGATATATGCATTTGTATAATATTTTCTATCTACATTGTCTCCTTTTTTTCCCTTCCACTGGTCGAAGGATTGAGAGGGATTGCCAGGTCCTTTACCGAAGGTGTGTTTAGGAAATGCATTTTGATAGATTTTAAGGCTTGCATTTGGCAATGGCTGGGCAGGAGAGCCCACTTTGATCTCTTTACGGTCGATGAGATCCTAGATGTAGTGTTTTAGCTTCATGCATTTGATGGTGGTGTGTCCCTTAATATGATGGTAATCACTATACTTCTTGTCTTTATACCAGGTAGGCTTAGGTGGAGTCATCAAATAGTTTTGTTTTTGGGTACACGACTTGGTTAGCTTGGACTATTTTGTGGAAGATGACATCTATGGGTTCACCCAAGGGGGTAAATGTGCATTGTGGGGCATTATGAGTGTGAGGCCTTTTCTTTCCACGTGGGAATGATATAGTGTTTGTCTGGTTCACATGACCTTGGTAGTTTGGTTGATATGATGTCCCTAGAGGGGGATAGATAGTCGTGCCTTGAGGGCATGCATTTTTCTAGTATGTCAGTTAATGATATGCGGGAGTAGGCTGTTGATACATGGGAGGAGGTTGAGGGTATACTGGAGGTGCTTTTTAATAAGTTTGGGTAGGTGTGTTGGGTCCGGTCACCACAACTTGAACGTATTTGGTGTCAGTGGCTCTATCAGTTACTGCGTTCTTTTTCTTGTTCCAGTATCGTGATCGATCATTATTTTGTTTGTCAGGCTGGGATTTTTTGTAGTGCTTGATGGCATTGTCTTTGATGAGACCTCGCTCAAGATCCATCCTTTGATTCTGATGTCTTGATAATTTTGTATACAATTCATGCAGATATGATAGGCAAGTTTAGAATGAATATTGTTGATAAATATTTTGATAAGATGTTGTTCAGGGGGTTGATAGGACAACCTTGTAGTAAGCCCTTGCTAGTGCTGAAGGTAATCAGCTAGGCTTTCTCCGCCCTTCTATTTTGAATTACATAAATCAAGGAGGGAGAGTTCGTTCTCTACATTGTGCATGTATTGGGCCACAAATGTCTCAGATAGTTCAGCCAAAGTAGAGACTGTGCCATAGGGGATTTTGTAGAACCACACAAGAGAGGTCCCTCTTAAGCTTTTGGGAAATAGTCTCATGAGAAAATTATTTCTATAGGCCACTTCTTTCCATGCGATGTAGAACTCTTTCACATGGATCATAGGATCTCCCTTCCCCCAATATTTATCAAACTTGGGTATTTCAAAGTGCTTGGGGAAGGGTATTGTAGTGATAGATCGATCAAACAGGCAAGGAAACACCTCTTCAAACTTGAATTTTTTAGCCCCAGTCCCTGATTTTATCTCTTTGAGAGCATTCTTCATTTCCTCCCATTCATGATTGATTTGTGGGGGAGGATTATTAACCCGGATTGCAGTGGTTCCTTGGATCTAATATGGATCAAATGGAAAATATGGGGAATTTTGTGGAGGATACTGTGGTGTTTGGTATGAAGGTTGTTGATTAGTCTAGATGGGCTATTATGGTGGAAGTTGTAGCTGAGGGGAATATTGTGATGGATGAGGTGGCGGTGCCTGATAGGGTTGTTGAAACTGCTGGAAGTATGCTTGTATTTGCTGAGGCGTTGGATAAGTGGGTTGAGCCTGTTGCGCACCTACATAGGGTGGAGGATAAGTGATCTGCGATGGATTTCCCCTAGTGGCTACAATGAGGTAATTGGTGTTAATGGGAACACTTGACTGCTGTGGTAGTGGAACAGTTTGTGATGCGGTAGAAGATGGCATGGCTAGGTAGTTGGCGAAATTAGTTTATTGCTGCTGCGTTGGTTGGATGACAGAGTGTGTGTTAGTGAAAGGATTAGCAAGTTGCTGTAATGTTTATGCTATGAAGGGATTTTCCCCCTATATTTGTGGTTGTGGCTATTGGGTAGTTTGGATGATTGGTTGTGCAGCTGTGAAGGGGCTAGTTTGTTGCTTTTGTGCTTGGGATGTGAAAGGGTTGGTATTTTTCTGATGCTAATGTTGTTTTTGGGCTTACTGTTGGATAGTTTGTTTCTGTTGGATTGGTTGTTGCTGTTGGATTGGTTGTTGTTGTTGGATAGGTTGTTGTTGTTTGATAGGTTGTTGCTACTGGTTTGGTTGTTGTTGTTGGATTGGTGGGATGGGAATTTGTGTTATGGTTAAGGGATTGGTAGATGTTTGCTGCATGGGAGGGTTTGGGTTGAATTGCATTTGAGGCAGAACTGGTAGCAAATGTTGCAGTTGCAATTGCATTGCTAGTGGAGCAGGGAAGGTAGAGCCTTAAGAAAATAATGGTTGGTTATAGGCATTGGCAGGTGGAAAGCCTGTGGTGAAATGTGTTTGCTGTTGTGGGTAGGTGGTGGAAGAAAAAGGTGGAACAGGCATGGAGATTTGGGTACTTTGATGTTGCGAACTGGGTGCTACATTTTGAATTGGATGAGTGAGGATGGGTTGAATGGTGGTTTGCTAAGTGCTTACTAGTGGTGGTGGAAATTGTGCTACAAATATTGGGAACACTTGTGAAAGTAGAGCAATTGTGGATTGAGGAGGTGTAGGTGTTTGCATAGCGATATGAGGTATTGTTTGTGCTGCTGATGTTGGATTAGTAGGTGGGGTTCCTGAGGTAGATGAAGGTGTCATGTGCATGATGGAGGGTGGGATGGAAAGTTGGACTACTTGATCCATAAGAGTCCCCACCTATAGAGCTCGCTCAAGTGGATCAAAAAATTTGTTTCTAGTGAGATGATAATTTTCCCTTGGAAGTGCCATAGGTCATGTGACAAGTGGGGATATAATCCAAGGTAGGTGTTGAAGTCCTTGTTGCTAAATGTCTAAGAGTACCTGACTACTGTTATGCCTACTCATGGCGTTCACCATGTGGACATGCCCTGGATGACTGATAAATGTCTCTATGGTACTCATGGTGGGGGTCTCATTAGTATCTGCCTAGATGTGCTCAATTTGTTCATTGGGCTGAGGTGCATAGGTGACCATAGCTTTAGTGTGGTCAATCACGAGATTAGATGAACTAGCTGCAAGAATAGGGTCCATGTCCTTCCTCTTCTTAGGGGCTCATGTAATAGGTGGCATAAAATCACTACCCTAAGGAGATATGAGATGCAAGATGTAATGCAAGGATGTGCCTAGGAAGCTAAGGATGATGGTGCTAGGACTAGGATTTTAGATGATGCATCTAGGATGATGAGTATGCTCCTAAGGACTAAGGATGACTTGATGTATGCAAGGATTAAGGGTTGCTTTCCCTAGTGTACGACCAAGTGGATGTGATTTTCTACCTAGGACAGACTTATCTTCGGTAGATAGGATTCTTTGTCAATGTGAACTAATATTTTGATCAAGGTGATGAGGTTGCAAAGGCAAGGGGGGTTATCCTAAACAATTCTTAGTTTAAGGACACTTAAGGATGGGGTTTTGATTAAGATGTAGGTTCTAAGAAACTCAAAAGGGGATGCAATATCAAGCAAGGGATGCAATTAGGGATGCTTTGGATGATTATGCTAGGTTGATTAGGATTGTATTGGATTATGTTGGATTATCCTAGGATGAGTGTGTGATGTGTTTCTAAGGATGAGAACCTAAGGGGGGTCCTAAAAATGTAGTCTAAGTGATCCTAAGGAGAGGAGGAATGGTTTTTTGTTGTGGTAGACCAACTAGTCATATTGCTCAAATCCAATGAAAGCTGAGTTTAGACGATATTTTCCCATGAAGCGAGAAACCTTGTTGTTGTATATCACTTTGTTAAATTTTTCCCGTGTATGAATTTCTTACTTAATCAAATCAATGATCTGTTGGTACTTGGTAGCCTCCTGGGTTATATTTTTCTGTTCTTTGTGCACGGGGGGTAACAAAGTTTTCACCTTCTTGTGCTTCTTGGAATCATTCATTTCCTATAAAAAGATTTGATTTTGGATGAGAAATTGAAGGTTTTAGGACATATCTCATCAAAGACCAAATTTTGAAGATTCTGGCAAATTTTGAAGCTCATGGTAGTCTGTAAAAAAGGATAGTGTTTCAGTGATTTGGAAAAGCTTTTATCTCTGTCTAATTTTCAATAGATTCATTCCATGGCAAGAACTAGTTTCATAATAGTCAAATAAGAAAATAACAAGCATATGTCTTGAAAACAATCCGACAAAGGACAAAGAAACCTTGAAGGATACAACCAAGTGTGACAAATCTTGTATGTTGGGTATTCCGTTTGTGTTTTGGATTTGTCAATGTTCTTCAAACACTTCAAGCACAAGTCTACCTAAGGGATTGGCTTCACATGAAATATTATAGGCCCATTGCTTGGTATTCCTTTGGCTCACACAACAGTGTCACCCCCAGAAGGGTGCCCGTGTTTTTGCCTTTTTCCAAGCATTATTTTCGTGCTACAAAGATCACTTTCACAACACAATACCCTGGGACACATAAGATGGGAATCTTGGGGGAGATTCTTCCCTCCCCTTACACTATAATAAATTATTGTTCAGAGGTGAATCAAGTAGCTTCTATGACCTGGAGTTCTTAGTAAGGGTCTATGTTTGATTGTATCCTCTATGTCTGCGCAAGAACAATTTAGGCGTATAGCACCATAGAGCATCTTGAAAAAAGTGGTCATGTAAACGTGATTGAGACCATGATGCCACAATTAAGTTAGATGAGAGATGAGTATAAGCTCAAATTCTAATTGAATCTTAAGGCTTTAATCCCAAAGAGTAAATTTGATTAACGTGAGTTGGAGTGGTGTGGTTTACACTGTGTTCTCACGTGGGTCGCTCCCAAGAGATTTTCCCTTAATCAACAGGCCCATCTAAAGGATTAAATTTGAAAAGAAATTAGATTGACAATAAAAAGGAGTCTAGATTTATGATTTTCCCACAAGGGGAAAAGAGAATACTCTCCTATCTAGTATCATTTTCTCCTCAAACACTCAAGACAAGCTTAGTTCATTCCCAAAGATTTAATTGTTTAACACAAAGAAAATGCGTTTAGGTTTTTTATCCTCCCAAAAGGGAAGATAGCATAATCCCCTAACACTTGCTTTGGATTAGACAAAAATATCTCTCTAATTAGTCTACGTGCCTAAGAAAATGATAGCAAACATGATCCTTTAGTCGATTTAGATTTGACGCAACCTGCAAGACAAACGTGAGTAGTCTTTTGAATTCATGTCTTTGGCAAGCAGTGCTGCAACACAACTAGTTAGTAGTTTTAGAAAATTAGCCTTTGACAAATGTTGAAAACAAAAAACCACTCAAAAATTTGTTAGATCATGATGAATCAAAGTCTGACAGAGCGCAAACACTGGTTTAGGGCGCATATGCTGATTATGTGTTTTATCCCAAAAAATGACAGAGACAACAAAATAAACTAGAAAAAGTAGAGAATCAAAAAACATGCTTTACCAGTGCAGACGTTGGTCTGTGTAGCACTGACATCGAATGGTGATTTTCCTGAACCTACATTTTGGCGTAGACACTGAAATATGAACTAGCATTTGCGCAGCCGATGTTGTACCTGCAAGGCAAAAAACATAACAAAAACAACAAAACAAGTTATTGTTCTTTCTCTCTTAGCTCTTAAATTGATCACAAAACCTATCCTAATATTTTTGAACCCTTAAAAAGCAATGTGTTTTAATGATTTATCAAGAAGTTGTTCCCTTTAATGAAATTTTGACATTATAACTACTTATAAAATTGATTTCTGCTAAAAAATAGAATGTTAAAACACCAAAAAGAAATGGGAAACACAATAGAACTTGACAAATGAAAATTTTAGTGTGTCAATCTCAAACAAAATAGTAAAACACCGAGATGTCGATTAAGGTTTCGCAGACACTGGTTTAGCGCAGACACTGAACGACAGTTCATAAAGAACCATCGTTTCGCGCAGACACCTCTGTGTAAATCGGTAATGCCGATCCGTGAGTTTGGAAAAATTTGAGAGAAAAAGATGTGGGTCCTACCGTGCATGCCAAAAATGTGTACGAGGAAATCTTCAACCTGTTGGGAGCAAGCTCAAACATGAGAAGTTAGCAGGTTGGCACATATTATTCATGAAATAAGCAAGAACCAACAAGAAATCTTCATAACATTTGATTGAGCTAAAACAAGCTATTGCACCCTATACTACTTGTTTGATTTGCTCTTTTATATTGGATGTGAATTTGTTCTCTCAAATACAAGTGGTGTGGATCCCCAGTGCAATGCAACTATAAATGCAAGATTGGAAACAAAAAAGAGATTCAAGAGCTAGTATGAGGAACTAGTCTCAAATTCTTCTCAAAGATGATGTCTTAAACTATGGAAATGATATGCAAAATTCAAGATAAAAACTATGATTCATTAACCATTAGCCTATCATGTAACTTATAAATGATTTTAAGCATACAAGCTTGAAAACTAGAAATCGGCTTCTAAAACTAAAATAGCATAGTAACAATGCAAAATGAGAGATGCAAATACAAGAGGAGAAGGCCTCTATTTATAGATTTTTGGGAGAGAAGAGGAGGGTTTGAATGAGGTGACACCTATGTGGCATCCACATAAGAGCCACATAAGGGACACATGGGCTTGGAAGTGATGGCCATTTTGGAGTCAAACATAGCATTAAATGTTTTAGTGTCCCAAGATATTCAAGTGATGGACAAATATGTAAGAGTATTTAAGAGGAATGGGTGACCATTTGGAGAGAATTTTCACACGTGTGAGCATTCTATTAACATTAAAAAGGTTAGGAATCACCTTTTTAAGTAGTATTAGAGGATAATTAGGTGGGAAAGTATGCTTAGGAAGTGAGGTGATGGGTGTAGAGTAGGAATAGGGTAGGCTTAGGCCAGATCTCTAGATTAGATTAATAGGTCTCTAGGTAGGGCTTAGATTATAATTCAAATTAGATTTGAATAAATCCTAGCTTAGAAGAATTAGGGATATGGAGGATTTTTAATAAATATGAATTTATTAAAAAGGGGGATTTTGTGAGGCAAATATATTTAAATAAAATATATTAGGATAATATTTAGATTATTGATAAATATTAGCAATGAAACTATTTAATTGATTAAATTAAATAGTTAGATGAGAAAAAGGGAAATTAATATTAATAATAATATTAATATTTTTGGTCGTCTACAATTTCAGATTTCAAATTTTCATATTATAGTAACATTTACCTTCTTCATTGCATAGCATTAGCATGTCTTTGTCTATTTTATTACGCAACTCTTACTCCTTTACTTGCACATCATATTTTATTCTCTATAGTAATTATACTATGAGAATTCTTATTAAAGTGAATATTTATTTTAGCTTCCATAGAATTTTAGCGTAGCTTACTTTGCCTTTTTCCTCTCATTTCCCGCACATTTTTCTATTGCTTTAGGTATAACTATGGTTGTGTAATGTTTTTGATCCTTCTGCTAGTTTATTCTTGTAATGATTTCTTTTAAAATATTACAATATGCTTGGATAATAACATTTAGTTATTCTATATATCATTTCTTTGGCAACATTTCTTCTCACAATTGGCAAGGAGAATTTTGTCATTTTCTTGCAGGAGAATACTCTGATCTCTTAATTATTTTCTGTAGTTTATCTAATTCTAGATCTAGTTTGAAAGTTTCCTTCATCTTTAACACTTTTTCATTATTTTTATAATCTGGTCAAATCTTTATTTACATAAAAAAGTTTAAACGTCAATATATTCTTTCTACTTAATATTACTTCAAATCGCTTCATTTCTAGGTTATTTATATCAATTCTAACTATATTCAATTGCTGGTTCATTAATTAATATTAGTAATAACTTAGAGGGGGGGGGGAGGTGAATCAATGGCCTCAAAAATTAATCCTTAAATCAACCCTTAAAATGTATTACCACTTTTAAGCCTATGGTTATACTCAGTCCTACAAGATGAATGCCTTGAAATACTTATAACAATTTACTACTTGTCTGTTTACTTAGTAAAACCTTCCTCTGAATGTTTACCAATAAGCAGTCAACTATTTACCGAAATAGAGTAAATATGTAGAGTATACCGATCAATCTAGAATTGCATATGTGAAATGTAAAACAGTAAAGTAATGAAACATAAACACATAACACATGGATTTTTAACGTGAAAACCCTGTTAGGGGAAAAACCACTGGGCCTGGTACACCAAATTTTCACTCTTCTAAAGTGAGCTCTGTTAGGAGCCAACCCTATTAAAGGTTACAAACACATTGTCAGACATAACCTTGTTAGAGGATTTAAAAGATAATTTGTCACCTAGTATCTGGCATCTAATGCTACCATCCTTGATCAAATATTAACTTGGCCTATCAATAGGTATCAGGCATATCCAATGCTACTTTCTATGATCAAACTTTTTGATATTCCTTAGGATGTATCTCAATTGTAGAAGACTTTTAAGTCCTGCTCGGATAAGAGACTTGATGCTTCAATGGTTAAACTAAAACACTAAATGATCTATTCACACATACAACTTAATTGCAGATTTTTAGATCTATTGTAAGTGCATTACCTCTCTAATCAATAAAATCAATTCTATACATTTGCTCCATACTATTACGCTCCGTGATGATGTCTCACTATTCGTCGGTGTCTTTAGAAAATATCTCTTTCCTCATCTTGTTGATCAGGTCTGAATGAAGACTTTCTTCTCCTTCAGAATCTCTTTAGCATCTTTCCTCTTCTCTCTTTTTCACCCCACACAATTTGTAATGAATTTGGTTTGTCTCTTTATAGACATGTTTCACCGTTTCTTGGCTTTCTTGATTCTTCAAGTGATCCACAATTCTTTCCAATTAGATTTAAAGAAAAATCTAGTTTTATCTCAAAGAGATCTTCTTGCCAACTAGACAAAGAAGCTTTAAATCCATTACTTGTCCTTGGCTTTATATGGTCGATTAAAACAATGATAAGTATCAGTTAATTCTATTTATAGCTCTTGACAGCCAAGCATTTTTTCATTTCTAAACTCTCTATTTTGTCGGTCAACACTTCAGTTAGTCATCAGTGATAAATGACAGTTCCGTCAGTGTGACTTCAGTTGTCATCAGGATCTCCATCCTTGTCTTTTTCATCAAGAAACATTATAATTCTATCCGTCGGGTTACTTTGTGTTTTTCTCATCAGGCAACACTGTGACTTTACTCATCGATAATGTTGTGCATTTACTCACCATGTAACACTGTGATTTTTCTCTTTTACTCTAAATGTCAGTGTGCACTCTGTCGGTGTATACAATCACTTAGTGAATACTTGACTTATATGCATTACTGATAGCATAACCTTGATTCATCGGTTCTTTGAAGTCTTTTGCAATATGTCCATGACCATATAGATTATATCAAGTTGACATCAATGACAATACAATACATTAACTGATTTAATGCCTTGCATGATCCTCAACTTAACATCTTCAAACATTCAATCAGTTACATATCATCAATCTCTCCCTTTGGCATTTATGGAAACATACTACATTATCATACTATACTATTACTAATACAATATGAAATATATATTTTCATCAAGCTTTCCTAATGTAACTATTACAAATGTCTGGATTTTGGTAAGCTTAAATAGCTTTGATTTGATTCTTACAGCTTTCTCTCTATCTTCAATCCCTTCACTGGATAGATGTAGAATCTTTCTTTCTCTGATGTGATGTGTTTTTCGTCTATTTCAAACTCTCTCCCTTTGACTGTTCTCCTTTCTTGTGATGTCTCTTGTCAACAATTCTATCCCTTTGTGTGTACTCTCCCATTCTTGTTACATCTCTCCCTCTAGATACTTTGATGGATATAATCTCTCCCTGAGGTGATAATGGATATAATCTCTCACTTTATCTGTATGATAATGATATATTTATCTCCCTTTGACAACAATGCCAAACAAACATCTTTTCCAAACAAACTTTTAACAGTAATGCCAAATGGATCCTTTCTATCCATAATATATTCCTTGAATTTCCCAATCCATCGGTAATACCTTTGGTGCTTGGAGTAGATAAATACCTTGTTGTGTATAGATGTATTTTTGAATTCCATCTCTTTGCTTGCATCAACATGAATAATATTTTGATAATATATAGGCTGATGCAACCTTCTAGTCATTTATTGACCAGTAGACAAGGGTCTGACCCCTAGTTTCTTTCTCAAGTACTAAAATGAATCCTTGGGTAGTGGCAAGGTGAAGATATCAGCTAGTTGTTCCTTTGATTGCACATACTCAATTATCACCTCCTTTTCTTGAACTTGTTCTCTTAAATAATGATACTTGATGGAAATATGCTTTGTTTTAGCATGCACGAATGGATTCTTGGAAATGGTTATTGCACTTGTATTATCACAATAGATAATTGCTGGTTCAAGAATTTTCATATGCATACTTTCCAGTAAGTGTTTGATCCATGCAATATTTGAGCAGTTTGTAGCAGCAACAACATACTTTTCTTTTGCAGTAGATTGAGAGATGCATCCTTGCTTCTTGCTGATCCATGTGACAAGTTTCTCACCCATAAAGAATGCTCCTTCAGTTGTGCTCTTTTAGTCATCAATATTTCCAGCCCAATCAGCGTCGATAAAGACCTTAAGTTCAAATTTGCCTTCTCTTCTATACCATAAGCCATATTCCTTGGTATTCTTCAGATATCTTAGAATTCTTTTCATAGCAGTCATATGTGATTCCCTGGGATTAGCAGAAAATCTTGCATCTATTCCTACTGCATGTGCAATATCTGGTCTAGTATGTACAACATACATGATTCTACCAATCATTGATCTGTACAAAGTCTGATTTACCTCTGATGACTTGTCCTCCTTTGTTATCTTACATCCACTTGCCATCGGTGTTCAAACTGGTTTGGACTCTTCCATCTTGAATATTTTTAGTACTTCCTTAATGTATTAGGATTGTGTAATGAAAATACCTTCATCTTGTTTCATGATCTGTAGACCAAGAAATAACTTGATCTCTCCAAACATAGACATCTCAAACTCTTTTCTCATTTCATTTAGAAATGATTTACATAGCATATTATTGCCTCCAAATATGATGTCATCAACAAATATCTCAACAATCAAAATGTTAGCATTAGTATCTTCCTTTAAATAAATATTATTATTTTCACTAGTCCTTACAAATCCAATAGTTATAAGATAGGAATGAAGTCTTTCCTACCAGGCTCGAGGTGCTTGTTTCAATCCATATAGGGATTTGTCTATTCTACATACCATGTCCCTCTTGTCTGGATCAAAAAATGCTTATGTTTGTTTAATGTATACCTCTTCTTCAAGTTTTCCATTTAGGAATGCAGACTTGACATCCATTTCATATACCTTGAATCCTTTACATGTAGCATAAGCTAGTAATATTCTTACTCCTTCTATCCTAGAAATGGGTGCAGAGGTCTCTCTATAGTCAATCCCTTCTTCTTGTGCATACCCCTTGCATATCGGTCTTGCCTTATTTCTAGTGAATTCTCCATTCTCATCTAGTTTATTCCTGAATATCCATTTTGTACCGATGACATTCTTGTCATCTGGTCTCAGTACAAGTGTCCATGTCTTGTTTTTCTCTATATGTTCAATCCCCTCATTCATATCACTAATCCATTCATCATTGTCAAGTGCAACATTGATATATTTTTACTCATATTCACAAATAAGACATCTTGTATTTAGAGACTTACTTCTAGTTCTCATACCATATTTCTTATCTCCAATGATTTGGTTTTGTGGATGGTTCTTTCTGACATATCTGGCAAGTACAAGATCAACTCTTTGTCTATCAACTTGATCCTCATTTTGTCCTTCATTCTGTTCTCCGTCACTTTGTGCATCATCTTGAGAAATATCCCGATCGTTGGTATTTACACCCGTATGCTAAGGTGCAATGATCTGTTGCTCGAGAGCTCTACATTATTGGTCAGGTAGAGTTTTAGGTTTTTCATTGTAAACAAACCTGTTGTAGTCCTCTGGTTCTTTTGTGCTTTCCTTTTTATTCTTCTCTACAAATTCATCTATCTTTACATTTGCACTTTCAACAATTTTCTTAGAGGCTTTAGTGAGACATTTATAAGACTTTCTCTTCGTGGAATACCCTACAAAGATTCCTTCATCCATATTGGATTCAAGTTTTCCATTTCTATCATATTTTCAGATATAACATTGACTACCAAAAATTTTGAAATAACTCACATTGGGTGTGTATCCATACCATAGCTCAGAAGGTGTCTTCGTCATGTCTTTTCTCAATTGTACTATGTTCAATGTGTAAATAGAAGTACTGACAACTTCTCTCCAGAAGATTTGGGTGATGCCTTTCTCTATCATTAGTGTCCTTGCACAATCAACTATGGATCTGTTCCTTCTTTTAGCAATTCCATTTTGTTGTGGTGTTCTTGGTGCAAAGACTTGTCTTTTGATTCCATACTCATTACAAAATTTTGTGAATTCATCTGAAATAAATTATCCTCCTCTATATGATCTTAAGCATTTCAATTCTTAATTACCACTTTTTTTTTCAACCATTTCCTTGTACCATTTAAACATCTTAAATGCTTCTGATTTATCTTTTAGAAACATGACTGTCATCATTATAGAGTAATCATAAACAAAGAGAATAAAATATCTATCACCATAATAACTCTTTGTCCTCATAGGTCCACATAAATTAGTATGGACTAATTCTAGAATGACATCAGATGTATGGGTTTTTTTTTTGAAACTAGACTTTGTCATCTTACCATTTTGACAATTCTTACACATGATTTTGTCGGGCTTGGTCAACATTGATAAGCTTCATACATTTCTTTTTCTACTTATTTTTATCATGTTGTCAAGGTTCACATAACACAATCTTTTGTGCCACAACCATATGTCTTTGTTTCTAGCCATTAAGAAAGTGGTGTCAGTATCATTTAGATAGAATAAGTTACCTTTTGTCTGCTCATCGGTACCAATTATATTTCATAATTTATTGAAGATCTTTGCCTTCTTATTTTCAAATGCTAATATATGACTCAAATTATTCAACTAAGAAACACTCAATAGATTATAATTCAATCCATTTACCCAATAAGAATTTTCACATTTTATCTGGTTATTCAACATTATGGTTCTTGTACCTTCAAATGGACAAGGTGTGTCATTACCCATTCTTACTAAACCACTTTTATAGTATTCAAAAGACTCAAAAAATTTATTATCACCGGTCATTTGGTGAGTGCAGCCACTATCTATGATCCAGACATCATTTTTACTAACTTTAGATATGAGTGCAGTTTCTACATACCTTTCTTCATCATCATCTAAATCATCTTTTACTGCCACAAACACCATCTCAATGTCTTCCTCAGATTCAGTGTCAGTATCATCATATTTGCATTTCTCTAGGTAACTAGCCTTCTTTCCTTTGTCCTTGTAGTCTCGGGTATCTCTTCTTTTTGATTATCGGTAGCTGATGTAATCACCTCTGTCAGACTTCTTTTCAAATGACCTGTCATTACTTCTGTCATCTTTTCTTCTGTTAGGACATCTTTCTGCAAAGTGTCCAATCTCTTTACAATTAAAACAAATAAGTGGTAATTTATCTTTGTATTCACCTTTTCCTCTCTACATTCTTCTTTCCATAAGTGCTTCAATTTCATCAAGATCTTCTTCTTCACTTTCACTATCACTATCTTTTCTCATAGTGTGTTTATGACTTGATTTACTTATTCTCAAAGAAGATTTGAATGCATTCTCTATGTTTCGTAAGACACTATTATCAAAGTTATTCATCTCAAATGAAATTTGTCTTCCAATAGAATTGTCTAGAGTAACATTGATATTTTCTACTTCTCTCATCTCTTGAATGGTAGTTACTCTAATAGCATAAGTAGGTAGTATGGTTCTTAGAATTTTACTTACCGCTGTATCTTCTTCTAGTACACATCCAGCTCCTTGGATAGAATTGACTACCTCTTTGATTCTTGTGTTGTACTGTGTGATGTTTTCACCTTCTTTCATTTTGAGATCAGCAAACCTTCCTCTAAGGATTTCTTCCTTGGCTCTCAAAACATTCTTGTCACCACCATGTACAAGCATCAATTTGTCCCACATCTGCTTTGCAGTCTTCCAGGTTTTGACATATTCAAATTCAGCATTAGAGAGTGAGGAAGCAAGATCTATCATCATGCAGTTGTGCTCATGCTTCTCCCTCATTTGTTCAACTGTGGGTGCTCCTATGGGCAACACATATTCAGTATCTAAGTATTGAGGAACATCATTTACAATACCTGATAAGTGGAGTCTTATTCTGCTCTGCCATGAAGAAAAATTGTCTTTGTTCAACTTGGGTACATCTCGTCTATTCATCTTGTGATCTTTAGCTTAGGTCTTGAAACCTTCCTTCTAAGCACATAAGATCTTATACCAATTGTTAGTAATAACTGAGAGGGGAGGGTGAATCAGTGGCCTCAAAAATTAATCCTTAAATCAACACTTAAAACTTATTACCACTTTTAAGCCTCTGGTTATACTCAGTCCTACAATGTGAATGCCTTGAAATACTTATAACAATTTAATACTTGTCAGATTTCTTAGTAAAACCTTCTTTTGTATGTTTACTGATAAGAAGTCAACTATTTACCGAAACATAGTAAATATGCAAAGTATACCGATCACTCTAGAATTGCATATGTGAAATGTAAAATAGTAAAGTAATGAAGCATAAACACATAATAAATTTATTTTAAACATGGAAACCCTGTTAGGGGAAAAACCACTGGGACTGGTACCCCAAATTTTAACTCTTCTGAAGTGAGCTCTGTTAGGAGCCAACCCTGTTAAAGGTTACAAACACACTGTTAGGTGTGACCTTGTTAGAGGATTTAAAAGATAGTTTGTCCCCTAATATCTGGCATCTAATGCTGCCATCCTTGGTTAAACACGCACTTGGCCTATCAATAGATATCGGGCATATCCAATGCTACTTTCTATGATCAAAATTTTTGATACTCCTTGAGATGTATCTCAATTGTAGAAGACTTTTAAGTCCTACTTGGTTAAGAGACTTGATGCTTCAATGGTTAAACTGAAACACTAAATGATCTGTTCACACATACAACTTAATTGCAGATTTTCAGATCTATTGTAAGTGCATTACCTCTCTGATCAATAAAATCAATTCTATACCTTTGCTCCACATTGTTATGCTCTGTGATGTTGTCTCACTATTCGTCGGTGTCTGCAGAATCTATCTCTTTCCTTAGCTTGTTGATCAGGTCTGAATGAAGACTTTATTCTCCTTTAGAATCTCTTTAACATCTTTTCTCTTCTCTCTTTTTCACCCCACACAATTTGTAATGAATTGGGTTTTCTCTTTATAGAAATGTTTCACTGTTTCTTGCCTTTCTTGATTCTTGGCATGATCCACAATTCTTGCCAATTAGATTTAAAGAAAACTCTAGTTTTATCTCAAACAAAGCTTCTTGCCAACTGGAAAAAGCAGCTGTAAATCCATTACTTATCCTCAGCTTTATCTGGTCGATTAAAAAAATGATAAGTATCAGTTAAGTCTATTTATAGCTCTTGACAACTAATCATATTGTCATTTTTGAACTTTTTTTTTCTGTCGGTCCTTGTCTTTTCCGTCGGGCAACACTGGAATTTTGTCTGTCAGTTTACTCTGTGTTTTTCTCATCGAGAAACACTGTGACTTTACTCGTCGATAATGTTGTGTGTTTACTCATTGGGTAGCACTGTGATTTTTTTCTTTTACTCTGACTATCGGTGTGCTCTCTGTCAGTGTATACGGGCACTTAGTGAATACTTGACTTATGTGCATTACTAATAGCATAGCCTTGATTCATCAGTTCTTTGAAGTATTTTGTAGTATGTCCATGACCATACAGATTATATCAAGTTGACATCAATGACAATACAATACATTAACTAATTTAATGCCCTTCATGATCATCAACTTAACATCTTCAAACATTCAATCAGTTACATGTCATCAATTAATTGCTATTCAAATTTGTTCTTACATTTAAACTAAATATTTAATTTTTTTTCATATCAATTTTGAACCATTCAATTGTAAGTTACATTATTGTTAAATTTATATCTCTTGATCCTTATCATTATATATTCATTGTAATTCATCTCATTTAAATTAATTTGATCATTTTGCTTATTAATCATGTCTACTCTAATTCTGGAAATTAAAATAAATAGTTCTAATGATCATCAATGGAAAACTCATGTTTCCTTTCTCTTCCGTTTTAAGCACTTGCTTGAAATTGCTATAGATTCTTCTATTGAACCATCTACCTCTGCTTCACAAGTAGAAAAAGATGCATGGAAAACTAAGAACAAAGAAGATCTTGGTTTGATTGGTCTCTCAGTAGTTTCTGATCTTTATGTCTTAATTGGACATTGTACTAAAGCCCATCAAGTGTGGGACATTCTACAACAGACGTATGATAGCTCATCTGAATCTTGTAAGATGCAACTCCAAGACAACTTGGAGGACTTGAGGTATAATGACTTTAAAACTATGGATGAATTCTTACTCAAGTTTGATGCAAATGAAATTCAACTAAGTGGTGTTAATGTTACTTTGACTGAGATTAGATTAATTACTATTATCTTAAAGAATTGTCTTCCTAAAGAGTTTCACCAATTCATTACTAATATTCATTCTCAGCTTGCAATTCCTAGCTTAGCTCCTCATTTAACTTATGCTATTTTTCAAAATTTGTTACGTCAAGAGGAGGCTAAATTATTGCAATTTGGTTCTATTAAATCTTTTAAACATGCTTTTGTTTCTAAAACTCAAAATCCAAATAATAAGTCTCATACTAATCATCATAACAATAATTATTCCAATAACAATAATAATTATCGTAATAATAATAATCATAATAATGGTTATTCAAATAACAATAATCATAATAATAGTTATCCAAACAATAGGTTTAATTCTAGGCCATCATACAGAAATAATAAAAATAATTACAATAATAAAAAAAATAGGAAACCACATTGTACTTATTGTGGGAAAGATGGTCACCTAACTAATGTTTGTTTTAAAAAGAAAAATGATAAGAAGCCTATGGATAACAATAATCAAAATAACTTCAAATCCCAAGGTAATCAATCTCATCATGCTTTTACTGCTTGTTATAAAGATTCTCATGCATTAGAATGGATTATTGATAGTGGCGCTTCTCATCATGTTACATTTCATAGAGAAGTATTTGGTTCTTTGCAACCTGATACTACTAATATTTCTATTCAATTGACTAATGATCATAGTTGCAAAGTTGATGGATTTGGTGATGTTAATGTTCCAAATTGGAAGTTACACAATTTTCTTTATGTTCCTAAATTTAGATCTAATCTTCTTTCAGTTACTCAATTATGCCAATATTACAAAGTTTAATTTCATAAGAATATGTGCTATATTATTGATCCTAACACTGATCATGTTGTTTCTAATTCTAAGATGGGTCATGATAACTTGTTTAAATTTTATGAGTTTGCCTCTTCAAGGTACTCTTTGAAAGTTAATATTGATTTCAATGTATGGCATGAAAGGCTTGGCCATTTGAATTCTGATTATATTGCTTTGATGCTAAAATCTAACATGGTTGAAGGATTACCCCATATTTTTCCATCTAAAATTACATGCACAGGGTGCATGAGTGGAAAAATGAAAAGGGAGCCCTTTCCTCATGGTACTTCATGGATGGTGTCTCATAAGTTACATCTTATTCATAGTGATATTTTGTTTCCAATGGAGAACATCTCCATACAAGGTTCAAAGTATGCTCTTACCTTTGTGGATGATTTTACTAGAAGAATTTGGATTCATCTCTTGCATACTAAAGATCAAGTTCTTGACACATTTTCTAAATTTTATATGTTAGTGGAAAGGCAATATGGTTCTAAACTTAATATTCTTTGAACAGATAGTGGTATTGAATATGTTAATAATTCTTTTTTTTCTTACTTGATATCTTTTGGTATAAAAAAACAGCTTACCGTTCCTTATACACCACAACAAAATGGTGTGGCGGAAAGGAAGCATAGAACTATTGCGGAAATGGCTAGATGCATGTTACATGCAAAAGATATGCATTAGAAGTTTTGGGCTGAAGCAATGGCTTGTGCCACTTATATTCTTAATAGAACTCCTACTAAAGCTTTGTAAAATATAACTCCTGAGGAAGCTTGGTCTGGTAGGAAACCAAATTGACAACATTTGAAATTTTTTGGATCTATTTATTATGTTCACACACCAAAAAAAAAAAGGCTTAAATTAGATTCTAAATCTTCTTCATTTACTTTTGTTGGGTATGATGAATCTACTAAAGGTTATAGAGTTTATGATCCTATTACTAACAAGGTACATATTGCAAGAGATGTTGTTATTGTAAAAAATGAAGTTCATGATTGTTCCAAGGTAAAAATTGATGAATTTAAAGAGGGAATTATTGATCTCATGGAGGACCAACCTCCTATTCTAAACTGTACTCCTAATTTGCCTATTTCTATTCGTACTATTATTAAAAATGATGATGATGATGGTAAAAATATTTCTACCCCTCCTAGTGATAAGTTTGTTCATGATGGTGATAATTGTGTTCATGATGATAATGATGAATTTACTATTCATAGTGATAATAAAAATGATGAATTCACCCCTCATAGTGATATTTCCGTTACTTCTAAGAGAAATCCTAAATGGTTTAAAGATTTACTTAATTAAGGTAATGATTATATTACTAGAATGGGTGGTCTTAGACCTAGAGGAAACTTAATTATTGAAATTATGCTTTGATGTCTTCTCTTATGCATTCTAAAGATCCTCAAACCTTTTCTCAAGCTAAAAATCAACCTCATTGGAAAAATGCTATGCAAGAAGAATATGATAGTTTAATTTCTAATAATACTTGGGATTTTAGTTACTTTACCTCATGGCAAAAATCTAGTTTCATGTAAATGGTTATACAAAACTAAGTTGAATGCAAATAATGAAATTAGTAAGTTTAAAGCTAGACTAGTATCAAGAGTTTTCTCTCAAGTTGAAGGAATAGACTATAACGATACCTTTACTCCTGTTGCAAAAATGCCTACCATTAAATTTTTTCTTGCTTTAGCAGCTAAAATGAATTGACATATTCACCAAATGGATGTTAAAATTTCTTTTTTAAATGGTGATTTGCATGAAGAAATCTATATGTCTCTACCTCCTTGTTTTATTAAAGAAGGTAATGAACATGTTGTATGTAAACTTAAGAAATGTAATTATGGTTTAAAACAATCACCTAGAGAAGGGTATTCCAAAATCAATGCTTTATTTATTTCTCAAGGTTTTTCTAGAAGTAAAAATGATCCTAACTTGTATATCAAGCATAGTGAAGATGACATTCTTATTATAATTCTTTGTGTTGATTATTTGATTCTTAATTCAAGTTCTAACCATTTAATTTCTGATATTAAGTCTCAACTTAACCAAAAATTTCAAATGAATGATTTAGGACTTCTATATTATTTCTTAGGAATGCAAATTTGGCAAACCCTTAAGGGTATTTTTATTTCACAAAGTAAATATGCTAAAGATATTCTTGATAGATTTCATATGAATGTTGCTAATCATGTTTCAATTCCATGTGAATTAGGAACTAAGTTAATGATAGATATGGAAACTCCATTTATAGATGCTACTCCTTATAGACAACTTGTAGGAAGTTTAAATTATCTAACTCTCACTAGACCTGATATATCTCTTAGTGTTGGTTTAGTTTCAAGATTTATGTCCAAACCTCAACAAACACACTTCAAAATTGCTAAGAGAATATTAAGATATGTTAAAGGTACTCTTGATGTAGGATTATTTTATGATGCAAATTCTGATTTTACATTAAAAGGATTTAATGATTCAGATTTAGGTGGAGACCCCAATGATGGGAAATCTAATTTTGGGTATTGTTTCTTTCTTGGTTCAGGTGCTATATCTTGGAAAAGTAAAAAAGATCAATCTGTTTCTCTATATTCTACCGAAGTTGAATACAAAATTTGTACTAATTCCTCTAAAGAAGTGTTATGGATTAGAATAATTCTTGAAGATTTGGGTCTACCTCAATAAGATCTTATACCTTTATATTGTGACAATCAAAGTGCAATAGCCTTGGAAAAGAATCTGGTCTACCATGTAAATTCAAAGTACATTTCTCTCCACCATCACTTCATTAGAGAGAAAATCGAAGAAAAGAAAGTATCCCTCATCTATTCAAAGGGTGAAGATCAAGTTGCAAATATTTTGACAAAGCCTCTTTCTAGAGAAAGATTTGAATTTTATTGTAATAATTTGGGTTTTATTTCCATTGATGTAAACACCCCAAGTAAATATTATAGGGGGGTATTAGAAATTAATCTTTCGTTGGTAAAATATGTAATTAAAGAATTAACCAAGGTATCCTATATTGTATTTGTCCTCTATTACAAGTAGAAGGACATGTCACATTTTTGTAATTCCTTTCATAAGGAAATTAGATATTCCTCCTTAAGAGGAATCTCACATTTGGCACACACACAATGTGAATTTTGCATTCATAGAAGATGGGATTTGCATGAAAAATCCTCCACTCATCTCTATTTAAGAGATGCCTATCACACACTTGCTCAATAATCTTCTCTTTTTTCTCACTTCTTCTCACTTTCTCAAAATTTCTCTCATTATTGTATTGAGCTTATTGCTCTGATTCTTTAGGCTTTGTGCCATATTCATATTATTCACAAGGGATTTTTTTCCTTGTTTTCTCCCTTTCAAAATCCTTGAGTTCTTGTCTTGGTTCATGGAGCATGTTGGTGAACTTGTGTTTGATCTCTCTCTCTCTCTCTCTCTCTCTCTCTCTCTCTCTCTCTCTCTCTCTCTCTCTCTCTATATTTTNTCTCTCTCTCTCTCTCTCTCTCTCTCTCTCTCTCTCTCTCTCTCTCTCTCTCTCTCTCTCAATATTTGGTAAATCTCTTCCATTGCATATTATCTTGGATTCTTTCCTTATCTTTTTCATTTTACTCTATGTTTTAATAGAAATCCACCCTGTTCGGTGATGGAGGAGTCCTTAAATGCAATAAGTATAGAAGACAGTCTAGATTTATTCTTATTGTTGGGGTTTCTTTAATATATCTTTCCCAATCCTCCATCACCAAAATTGGGTAAGTAGTGATCACTCTTTTTCTGATAGTGAAGCGATTATAATGCTTTTTCTTAGGAATCGTTAGATCTTCTCTAATACTTCTTATCATTTTGTCTAAGTCCCTCAGATATTTTTTCTTGAGATCCTTTTTCATAAACATCCAATGGTATGGATATTTGGATCTATTTGGATGGCTCAAGAGATGTACATGATAGGGATACCAGAGTACACCTTATACGGATTTTCATTTTCAATAAATTTAAATCCCAAGATTTTGTAAACCGCTCTAACCGTGATGTCATAAGTCGTCATCATCATCTTTTTTAGTCTCCTTGTAGTTATTTCTCCTTCATATGCAACTTGTGGTTTTGAGCATCTAAGATTATTTGGAGTAGCCATTGTAGATCCTGAGATGAGTCTAGGTAATGAATTAGTTCGTAGTTATGCATCAATTATGGTTCTTTTTATATTATAAGTAACTGATCTCTCGATGTGATTTAGTTTTTCCAAAATCTTAACTGGTGTCTATTAAGTTTCTTTCATATTTCCACCTCCTTTCTACTTATCGCTAATTTAGTTATTATTTTTCTTCCTTAGTGCTTCCTTTAATTATCATAATAATGGTAAGGGATCAATGGTAAGATTTCTTTGTTTTCCCCTTCTATGCTTCCTTTGTTTTATGAAATCTTAAAAGTTTTCCTTAGAAATATGTTCTTACTAGTTTGTTATTTATGATTTCTATTCTAAGTTTTTCCTTTATCCCTATTTATTCTATACTCTTCCTAATATCCCGTTGCACCAATATTGGCTAGGGAATCTGCAACTTCATTTAATAAGTCCATTTAGACTCCAATTTTGGATTTTCCTACCCTAATAGAGTTGACTACCAAGGAGGAGTCCCCTTCTATCTAAATTCTATCTATGTTAGTTCTCTTACTTAAAAATAATCCTTCAATTGAAGGGTGGTGCATTCTTCTACATTATTAGACACTATTCCTCAAGGTAAGGCTTTATTCGCAATTAGTTTTCATGTCAAATCATGGATATAGCAGCCAATACCTGCCAGGATTGGGTTACCTTTTGATGCTCCATGAAAATTGAGTTTATATGATCCTTCTATCAGTGATTTCCATACACAATTTCTTATTTTCTGGTCTTTTCCCAAACCTTGTTGTCCCACAAAGGTGGGGATTTTTTAACCATACTATTTCTTCCTAAGTTTTTATTTTTTGATGATAAAGGCCATATCTTTCAAGGACCTCATATTTCAATTATTTACTACTTCCACTATACATGCTTCTATTTTATTTAGAAATTGGTTCAATCCCGTTTTGGTATTTCTGAAGATTCTTCTTGTTCTTTCCTTCCATATTTCTCATATGAGGATCAATGATGCAATAGTCCATATTTTCATGTGCAAACCTTTTCCACTTTTCCTAGGCCATATTGTAAATAAATCCTTTAGGTTATTCAGGAGTGCCGTAATACAATTGAGTTTGTTTGCAAGCCAATTCCAACAATTATATGAGAAGTCACACCTAAATAGTAAGTGATCAATGGATTCAAATTATTTCTCACACAAGATGCATCTGGATGGTCCTTGATATCCTATCTTATTAAACAATTCTACTACAAGGATTCTTTTTTGTACGACAGCTTGAGAAAACATACCTGCCTTAGGGAGACATTCATTATTCGAGCATAGGTCTATTGGTAGATATATAGTTTGTTGTCTTCTATTATTTAGCGATATGTACCCTTCCTTGGTATTGGATTATTCATTATTTGATTTAGCCCATACCACCCTATCTACATCATCTAATGGAGTTATTTTCCTATCTTTCAATGTTTCTTCAATGGTTCTCTTAACTTCATCGGTTAAGCACATATTATCAAAGGATATCCACTACCATCCCATTGTTGGATTGTTGTCTATTAGTTCAATATAATCCTTGACATAGATACTTTTATGAATTTTAATTAATTTTATGACTTGTCTATTTGTTATGATCAAGTTCAAAGGTGAAAATACCCCCATGAAACTTCCTACAAAAGAGCTTTGCCTCCATCCCCAATATCCCATGTAATGTTATCTATTATCACTTTCTTTTTTTCCAAAATAAAATTTCAAACCCTTGATCCGTTTGGAGGGGAAGTATGTCAGAAGATATGAAGTGGATCCAAGTTCTATCTAAATATTTGTACCTTAGTATCTTGACACATTTGGCATCAAAACCTTTACAAATTCTCCATACCAATTTAGCACCTAACACTAGGTTATGTTGTTTGATATCCTTGATGTTCATCCCTCCTTCCTTAGGTTTACATATTTTCTCCCATGAAATCATTGTTAATATATCTTTTTCATTAGATCCTTTCCAAAAGAGATTTCTCAATTTCTCATTTATTTGTTTTTCTATTCCTTTTGCTAAACTGAAGCACATCATTTGGTAAATAGTCATTGCAGATAAGACTAATTTAATCATAGTACATTTTCTTCCATTTGTTATACATTTACCCTTCCATACTTCGACCTAGCTATCCAACTTATTTAAAACTCTCTCCTAGAGGTTAGTAGACCTGATTTCTTTGTCTAGAGGAAGTCCTAGGTATTTACATGGTAATTTCCATGCATTAAATTCTAAACATCTAACAATGGTTTGTTGCAAATGTTCTGGAGTATTTAGGAAAAAAAATTCAGATTTCTCTTTATTAATCTATTGGCCTGATGCCATAGTATATGCATCAAGTATATTCTTAAATGATTTATCTTCTAAAATGTTAGCAGTTCCAAAGAGTAAATTATCATCGACAAATTATTGATGGGTACATGGCTCTAATTCCTCTCTAAGTTTAATACCAGAAATTTAGTTATCTCATCTAGCTTGTGTTAAAGAACGTCTAAGGCCTTCAACCATAATGATGAAAAGAAAAGGGGAAATGGGATCCCCTTTCCTTATGCCATGGGATATGCTAAAGAAGCCTTCTCGATTTCTATTAATCAAAATTGACATCTTAGGACTAGATATACACTTGAAAATCAAGTTTATCCATTGTTTAAAGAAACTGAATGATTCCAAACATTTGCATAAGAGTCTCTAGTCAACCTTATTGTATTATTTTTTAATATCTATTTTAATAAGAATATCGGGGTTTTGGTTGTTTTGGATAGAATGATTTAATTCTTGTACAATAATTACACCTTCCACGATAGATTTCCATGGGACACAACCTGTTTGTTCTTCTGAGATAAGTTTAGGGAGAAATATTTTTAGCCTATTAGCCATGGTTTTTGTAAGTACCTTATATAGCGTATTGCAAAGGGATATAGGTATGAAATTATCGAAGCACTCTGGTTTTGATTTTTTAGGAACTAAGGCAATAAATGTGTTATTAATTTTTTGCATAAGTTTACCTGAATTTCTCATACCTTATAAGGCTGCAACAACTTCCTTGCTGATAAAATACCAATATTTCTAGTAAAAAGGTATGTGCAGGATCATGGAATACCAAGCTATGGCCTTAAGTGGCAATGAAAAATTAGAAAATTAGGGTTAGTCAACATGAAGTAAAAATTTGAGTTCATCTTATCAACCTTATGTGAAAAAGTTGTAAGAACACAATCTATAGGAAATTGAATGTAGTTTCTAAACAGCTAGGCCTTGTACGTGTATGTCTGACCACCTTCATCACAATCAAATGATGATATATTTTCATGAGATTCTAGATATAAGTAGTAGACTCATGCCCATATGTGACGCATATTTTTGTGTAATTTTTTACCAAATAAATAATTAATTATGAACTTTCTGCTACAACTTATTCAAAATAAAAAACTCTCGTGTCTAACCACCTTAACTAATTCTAAACTTTACAAAATTGCAATTTTTTTTTGTTATAGTAGGCGAAGCATAGAATGTGACGCATGTTTCGGATTTCACAAAGCTTAAACTATTTGAAAGTTATAGTTGTTTTTCAATCAGTCTGTCAATTGGGACTTTAAAGATAACTCAATTAGAAAATAAATAATAATTACTTACTGAACTCGAATTCTAACAGCAATTATATTGATGGAAAGTTGATAATGGCTTTAAGAAACCCTTTTTGTTTCATCAATTTTGGGTAAAAAAAAGGTCGTCAACTACGTGGTCAAAGTCTAGAGATCAGTGGAAATATGGTGAACACATCGTTTGGGTTGACCATCCACGTTTGGAATTGCAAAGCCAAAATCCAAAGAAAATACCAAAACCAATTTTATATCGGATATCTGATAACTCTTGCCCAAATTCAACATTTCAATTTCAACGCCCTTTTTCAATTTTATGATTTTACATTTTTTTTTTCAATTTTATGATTTTATATTTGTAGGTTATATATTAAAATTTTCATTTTTTTAATATTAATATTAGATGGTAATAGCATTAGTATTATATAATTATTTAAATATTAGTATGGTATTGTATAAATTAGTATTATATTATTATTATTTATTTCTCCATTGTGTAATAGTATAATATTAGTATTAATTATTTATTACTATTTATATTATAAATATAATACCTAGGAGAGAGAGAGAGAGAGTTATTAATATTTATATAATAAATTAATATAAATATAAATATAAATATAAATATAATATTAATATTAATATACTATTAATATTGTTAAAATATAATAGTAATGAATTTAGTAAAAGAAACATTCAAAATAGGATGAAAATGAAAAGGTCCAAGCCAAATTTGGGCGGGAGATATTGTATATCCGATAATATCGGATATCCATATATGATATCCGATATGTTTTACTAGTGTCCAAAAGAAAAAAATTGATTCTATAGGTCTCTGTCCAAGAAGCATGTTTTTTTGTAGAGAATATCACGGGAAATTAGTTGTGAAAGATAAAAAACACTTTTTTCACCCTTTTTGTTGGAATCTCTATATTATCAAAGGTTTTTGCATCACCTTTTTGGTCTCACCATGGGGAGTAGTAGTAGTCGAAAGCATAAACGGAAGAGGAAACTCACAAATGAAGAGATTGAAGTGTATAGAGAAATGGATAGGGTTGCCCATCATAACAAGAGACAAGGTATGTTAAATATTAATGAAGATGTGGGCATAGGCCCATCCTTAAATGCAGTTTCAAGTGCAGAAGAACATGAATTTGAAATGATTTATGAAAATAATATTGAAAATGAGAATGTAGGGATTGAATAGGAAAATGAACATGTAGATGTGAAAAATGGGAATGTGGACATTGACAATGACAATCCACTAGTCGAATATGAATGAATTGACAATTATAATGGTGCACAAGAACCAAATCAGCGTTACACATCTCCAAATTATATGAGAAATGAAGTCCCTTGTGAGGAAGAAAGACAAACTTGAAATTTGAGACCTTCAAGAACAAAAAAATGGTTACTTGAAATTGATGAGAACATAATGAGCAATTTCGATGGCAAGCGATCAGAAAGAATCATTCGGTTGTGGATTTCAAAACTTTTTAATCATTTTTTTAGCCACAAGACATTGGTTGAGAAATGTCAGTTGTTTGTGTAGTTGTTAAAGATGCATAAGATGAGACCTATTCTAGTCAAATTTAAGATTAGTGTGAACAGGAAAAAGGAGAGGAATGTTATTATTGTGAGAAATATTTTTAATGCTCTCAATTCCATTGGGAAGAATACTAAGGAAAAAGACAAGAGAGATGCTAGGAGGGTTATTAAAACCTCCTTAGTAAGTCATCATTTGAGAAAGGCTCATTTTATGAGGCAAACTTGTGTTGACTTGAACCTAAATCATAAAACTCTGGATAGATAACTTGCAAGAAGAGAAAGACTTGATGATCCTTGGTGCTGGAGCACCTTCAGGTCTTAATGAAGGTTTTAACAATTTTGTCTTGTAGGTGGTTCTAGCCAACCACCAAGGTAATAATGACTAAGGATAAAGTCCCAAGATGTGTTTGTAAATAGGAGTTGTTTAGGTTTGTTTTTGTTGTGGTCCAAGAAGGTCCTAATAGTTTGTTTTGCACTAGGTGACTAGGAAAGTAAAAGTTTGTCAAACAATGAACAAAAATCCAAATTGAAGGGAAAGTTTTTATTTTGGGGGTTTTTAAGTGTTTTGGGATCCAATGGAGTGATTCTAGGTCAATTTGTGCAAGTTAGGATAGTGGAAATTCAAGTTTGCAAAAGTTGTAAAAAGTTGCTCATGACAACTTTGCAACTTTGAAAAGTTGTCATGACAACATTTCCTAAAATTGTGGAAATATCTTTTAATGTGTTCAAATCCTGACCTTAGGGTCTGAGCATGTAGGGATAACATATATAAGGTTAGACAAACCCCAATCTAGGGGTTGGGCCTTAGATTGTACGGACTATGTTTTGAAAAGAGCAAGAATTGGACTGTTTTGTGTAACAGAGCCTTTATCCAGATCTTTAATGGATTTCAAATGGATTAATATAATGAATAGAGACATGGATTATGGCTATGTAGTTAATATTTTTGGAGTTGGTTTGGTATTTTTGTACTTTTTCTAGTCATTATGTAAATTCTTCAAGTTCTACTGGTTTGTTGTCTTGTCCAGAGCTAGTCATG
The DNA here is from genome assembly GCA_018584345.1 of Thuja plicata. Lineage (NCBI taxonomy): Eukaryota > Viridiplantae > Streptophyta > Pinopsida > Cupressales > Cupressaceae > Thuja > Thuja plicata. The sequence continues at coordinate 511,135 of MU226511.1, forward strand.
TAAATATGGCTCCCACTTGAGTTCCCAGGGTTGAAATTCAATGGCCACTTGGAATAAAGTAGGGGAATTTGCAATTTTGTAAATATGGTTTTTTTATTCTATGTGTGCAGGGGAGATTTTATTAAAACCAATCCCTAGGCGAGTACAAGGGTATTTTGGCTAGGAGTTTGTACAGTGCAGTGGAAAGAGATATTTCTAGATGGATTAGTTTGAGCTAATCAATGGGTAGAGAGTGTAGGGGAATGTGTCCTTGATATGTGTATGAAAGGAGAAGAGTGGAGGAGTTCCTTAGAGAAAAATTTGAGAGAAAAGAAACTAGATTGGATAACATGTCCTAAAAACCCTTGAAAATAGGGGTTTGCTGGAAGTCCTATGTATGGACACTATGGAGACCTAAGACCTAGGAAATATTGAAGACTAGGAGGTACTTAGAGAGAATCCACAACTAGGTTGGGGGTTTTTTAAGAGAAATTTTGGGGAAATCCAAGAATGGTGGAAATTGAAAGTGGAATAGTGACACACCCCATTCCCATTTCCAAGAATAGTTTGGGAATATAGTTGCAACAGTGATCCTAAGGGTGCGTAGTTGGATTGAGAATGATATGAGAGTGATTTTAAGTTGGTGGAGAGATCTAAAGGAAGTAGAGGACCATAGAGATGTCCTCTATATAGAGTAGAGAAAGACACCCTAGGAAGACGAAAGAGTAGGTCTTGAAAAGAGCAATAAAGCTCTTAGGTGTTAGAGGTCCCCATTAAAGTGGTATCAGAGCCATTGAAAGGCTTGGAAAGTGAATTGTGTATGACAAAACAAAGTGAGTCAATTGGAGAAAGAACCATGGTGACCAATGTAGAGTTGGGAAGGGACTTGTCAGAAAAACAAGTCAAGAATAGAATTCTAGAAGAAGATATGGAGGATATGAAGCACAAGCTAGAAGAAGTTGCAGAGACTACAAGAAAAATGAAAGAAAAGTTGGGAGAGGATAAAGAAAAAGAAAATAATCAAGTAGAATAGGAGAAATAACCAGAACTAGACCCTCCATTACCCGAGGAAACTTTCCTCAAAGACCTCAAGGAACTAAGTGGAAAAGCACTAGAAGGAATCCTTGTATTCTCTAGTTGAATGGATACAGAATTAGTGATGGAATAGATTGAGGGTATGGAAAATCACTTTGAGTGTGATGGAATCATAGAGGCACAAAAGGTAAAGATAGACATATCAAGATTAAGAGGGTAAGCATTAACTTGGTGGAAGTTCTTTCAAGAGGAAAGAGAAAGGTAAGGGAAGAATCCAATAGTCAATTGGAAGGCTATGGTGGCTAAGGTAAACAAAAATTACCTACCACAAGATTATGACATCAAATTGCATAAAGAGAGATAGAATCTCAGACACGAGGATTTAGATGTGGCATCCTATACTAAAGAATTCCAAAAGCTATGACTTAGGTCAAGAGTACAAGAGATAGAGAGCATTAGAGTTTCTAGGTATCTCAATGGACTTAGGTGGAACATTCAAGAGAAGTTAAGTCTATTTACCATAACTTATATCCATGGTTGTTTCCAAATGGCCCTTAAGGTGGAAGAAAAACTTAGAAAGAAGAAAGATTCAAGCTCTAGGGGTAGAGGAAGAGGTAGAGACTCTAGAGGAGGACATAGAGGAGGTTGTAGCGGTAGAATAAATGACACCAGAAGTCAAGGAGACTCTAAGTTTATTTAGCAAAAAAATGAGTCAAACCATAGAGGAGGATATGGGAGAGGAAGAAGTTTTCACAATGGTGGAAGAGGCAGATCACGTAGTTTTGGGAGAGGATCACATTTTTCTTCAATGAAGTTTTATAATTGTGACCAATTGGGTCACCCTTCCTATAGGTGTCTGGATAAGAAATCATCTTCACAAGGTGAAAATAAAATTGCATATGTGAAGGAAGAAGACATTACCAAATAGTCTGAGATAAGTCTGGATTCAGAGAAGGGAGAGAACCTCATGCTTAGGAGTATTTTGATCAAAGAAAATAGAAAGGATGAACACAAACAAAGGAGGGTTATTTTTAGGGTCAAGTGCAAGATTATTGGAAAGGTGTGTAGGGTCATAATAGACTCAGGGTCTACTAATAATGTGATCTCAGAGGAAGCAGTACATAAGTTAAAACTAACCAAGATACCTCATGTTTGTCCCTACAAGGTAACTTGGTTGAATAATGGGCAAAGAATATTGGTCAATGAACAAGTGTGGGCTGATTTCACCATAGGAAAGTATCAAGACAAGATACTTTGCAATGTAATACCACTAGATGCATGACATTTTTTGCTAGGAAGACCATGGAAATATCATAGGGAGGCAGTTCACCATGGCAAGGTGTATAAGTAATCATTCAAGAAGAATGGAGTTACTTATAAGATACAATATTTGAAAGAGGAAGGTATAGTGGAGAAGATGGAATCCAATACACTCCTAATGAGTGGGAAAGAATTCATAAAAGAGATGAAGGAGGAAGAAGGAATTGTTTATGTAATATTTGTGAAACCAAAGGAGGATGAAACACCCAATCAAACACCTATTCTTGCAAAAATTAGATAGTTTTTGGATCGGTTTAAGGACATCATATGTAAAGGGACATCAGATACACTACCTCCTGAAAAAAAAATCAGTCATCAGATTTTTTTTTTGCCAGGGGCATCATTGCCAAAAAAAGCTGCCTACAACATGACACAAGAGAAGAATAAAGAGATTGCAAGGAAAGTGTAAGAGCTTTTTATCAAGGTCTGATAAGAAAGAGCATCAGTCCATGTGTTTTTCCAGTGGTATTGGATCCTAAAAAGGGAGGTAAGTGGAGAATGTGTATTGACTCTAGGGAAATAAATAGGATAACAATAAGGTATAGATTTATGATTCCTAGAATAGAAGACTTAATGGATTTCTTAGGAGGTGCTAAGTACTTTTCTAAAATAGACCTTAAGAGTGGTTATTATCAAATTAGGATGAAAGAGGGGGATGAGTGGAAGTCTTCTTTTAAAACTACATAGTGACTATATGAGTGGTTAGTAACGCCATTTGGGCTTACAAATGCACCTAGTATTTTTATGATGGTCATGAACGAAGTCTTATAGGATTACATAGGGGTATTTGTGGTATTATACCTAGATTATATCCTCATCTTTAGCAAAGAAAAATAAGAACACGTGAAGCACCTAGAACTTGTGTTGAAGAGGCTACAAGAAGAGAAGTTAACCATAAATCTTGAGAAGAGTGAATTCATGAAACATGAGCTAGTCTACCTAGGTTTTTCAGTCTCCCAAGGTGACTTGAAGATGAATAAAAGAAAATTTGAAGCAATTTTGAGTTGTTCTACACCTAAGACAGGGACTAAAGTGAGAAGCTTCCATGGGTTTTCCCAATTCTATAGGAATTTTTTTAGACAATTTAGTTAAATCTATGCACTTGTCCTAGATACCATAAAGGGTGGAGTCAAGACAAAGGTCATATGGACCAAGGGAGCCAATGGAGGGTTTGAAAGATTGAAGAAGGAAGTGGATACCCAACCTATACTTGTATTACAAAGTTTTGAAAAAATATTCATTATGGAATGTGATGCTAGCAACATAGCAGTGGGTGCAGTCCTAAGCCAAGAAGGAAGAGCAATGACCTTCTTTAGTGAAAGGTTAAATGAAGCAAATTCTAGATACCAATCCTATGATTTAGAGATTTATGCATTGGTTCAAGCTCTTAAGAAGTGGAGGCACTATTTTTTTCCAAATGAATTTGTTGTAAACACAGACAACCAGGCCTTAAGCTACATAAATACACAAGACAAGCTTAGTTTGAGGCATATAAAGTGGATGGAGTTTCTCCAATCATACACCTTTACAATAAAGCATAAGAAGGGAGTAAACAACAAGGTTGGAGATGCACTTAGTAGGATATTTCTCACTATTCGAGAAATACAGTTGTAGAGCACAATGGTCGAAGGATTCAAGGATCTTTATGAGGAAGATGCCAATTTGTCAGAGATCTATAAGGTATGTAATGATTTTGAAAATCATTTTCATAGTGAATATGATGATGTTAGAATAGTCCCAAAGGATAACTGAGAGGGGGGGGGGGGAATCAGTTATCNTGTCAGAGATCTATAAGGTATGTAATGATTTTGAAAATCATTTTCATAGTGAATATGATGATGTTAGAATAGTCCCAAAGGATAACTGAGAGGGGGGGGGGTGAATCAGTTATCAATAAATTTAGTTCTTTAACTTCAAAATACAAAAAAGTAAATGCTTAATCAAATAACACAGTACACAACACACAATTTGATTACGGGGGAACCAAATGGTAAAAACCCTGATGGGAATTAGCACCCACAATGAACTATACTTTTTTATAGTAATCCCTGTTAGAAGATATCTCAACCCTGCTAGGATTTGTACTTTACAATGCAATAAGTATAGTGACTTGATTAATGGTCGGACCCTGTTAGGAGTCCTTTACAAATAAATCTATTAGGGGTGGTGGACTCACTGTCCAAAAGCTCACTGATTGATGGTGAAGGCTACAACCTTCTGTATAACAGATATGCACTATATCTGATGATGAACTATAGAGTAGACTTGCTGTCTTGATCAGTTCCAGTGTATTGCAATCTTTCACTTCTTCTTCACATAGACTCTTGATGAATGAACCAACTCTGATAATCTGTTCTGTACATCTTTCTTCTCTTTTCATATCATTCACACTTAGTTTGTCACCTTTGACTTGCTATAAGTATCTTCCTCAAAGTATGAGATTAGGGAACCTATAAGACAACTCTTCATAACATCCTTGTCAGCTCTACTAAAACTGCAAGAATTATTACAACCACACAAGTATAAACTGAATAGACGCGACGCTTCACTAAGTCAGCCTCACCAATTTAACTCTAGCTTTGTAATCTTCTTGAAACGTTTGGCACCTTTGGATTAATATCATCAACTCATAAATAATCATGAATATACACACGCATATACAGAAGATAGGCGCAACTCAAGAAACACATGATATACGTTGGCCCTAAATAGTTACACTTCCAAACTGTAACTACCAATAACAGAATTACATAACTTTACTGAAACATCATATCTGGGTCTGTGTGTATGAACATAACATAATAAACATGTCAAAAACATGTATCTATCCACTCAAGTCTTCATATCATCATTCTGATAAGTACATACAGAATTACTACTGTGTATTATATGTTGTCATCAATGACAAACATACAATCAATCAACTGCTCAGAATCAAATCTTCAACAATCTCCCCCTTTGACATTGATGGTAACATATGATATCAAAAAACATCCTCTATTCATGATGTCCTCTTTTTTTTTACAATCTTCTCAATATCCTCATCAAAGATTTCTCTAAACTGTTGTAGTTCCTCTGTCTGTGTTTTTGTTCCATGTATATACTCCCCCAGAGTATATGCTCCCCCTTAGTACATACTTCCCCTTACTATATACTCCCCTTTGACATCAATGGCAAAGGGCACCATAGATCTTTAGGTACAAGTACTACTCCAGAATTAGAGTAGTCAGCCATTCATCAGTCACTTAATGACTGATGTCTTTTCTGCTTCTTCTAAATAGACTTAGGAGAGGGAATCACTCCCAACTTCTCCCTGAGATACTCAAAAGTATCCTTTGATAAAGTCTTTGTGAAAATATCTGCCAACTATTCTTTTGTGTTCACATAGTCTAATGTAACTTCTTTGTCTGCAACCTTTTCTCTTAAGAAATGGTACTTGATCTCTATGTTTTTTGTCTTTGCATGCATCACAGGGTTCTTAGACATGTTGATAGTGCTAGTACTATCACAATGAATAACAATAGGATAATCAACCTGAATGCCAAAGTCTTTAACCATCTGCTTGATCCAAACCATGGTTGAACAATTTAGTGCTGCTGCAAAATATTCAGCTTCTGCTGTTGACTGAGAAATACAATTCTGCTTCCTTCTTATCCAAGAAACCAACCTGTCTCCAAGGAATACTACTCCTCCTGAAGTGCACTTCTTGTCATCAATACAACCTGCCCAATCTACATCTATATACACATGAAGCTTTACATTCTCTAATTTATGATACCATAAACCATAGTCTATAGTTCCCTTTAGATATCTGAATATCCTTTTGATTGCCATTAGGTGACTCTGCTTGGGTTCATATGTAAATATTCCAACAATGCCAATTATATTAGATATGTCAGGTCTAGATTGAGTTAGATAAATGAGTTTACCAATCATATATTTGTACAATGCTTTATCAACTGTTGTGGAATCATCATCCTTTGAAACCCTACTTCCTGTTATCATGGGAGTGCATACTATCTTACAGTCCTCCATCTGGAAGGTCTTCAATATTTCCTTCACATTTTTTGACTGATTAATGAATATACCTTTATCTGTTTGTTTTACATTCAGTCCCAAAAAGTATTTAAAGGACCAATCATACTCATTTCAAATTCATTCTGCATTTCTTTTGCAAATGTTGTACTGAGCTTGTCATTACCTCCAAAGATAATGTCATCAACAAATATGGTAACTAATAGTAATCCATCAGGTGTCTCCCTCATGAATAGGTTATAATCTGCTGCTCATTTCTTGAATCTAATCTTGGTAAGATAATTATCAAGTCTCTCATAACAAGCTCTTGGGGCCTATTTAAGACCATAGAGTGCTTTCTTCAATTTTCATACTATGTCTGGTTCATCTGAAAGACTAAATCCTTCAGGCAGTTCAATGTAGACTTCTTCATTCAAATCATCATTTAGAAAAGCTGATTTTACATCCATTTGATAAACTTTAAAGTCTTTGAATGTTTCATATGCCAAAAACAATTTAATGGCTTCTAGTTTTCTCATAGGGGAAAATGTATTAGTGTAGTCTATTCCTTCTCTCTACGCATATCCCTTGCATGCCAATCTTGCTTTGTTTCTTACTACTGTACCATCTTCATTCATATTATTTCTGAATACCCACTTTGTTCCAATCACATTTTTGTCACTGGGTCTAGGGACCAATTCCCATGTATCATTTTTAATTATCTAATCTAATTCTTCTTTCATTGCATTCTTCCAATCAAAATCATTACAAGAATCTTCAACAGTTAAAGGTTCAATCTGTGAAAGTAAACATACCTCTTCATCCATTGCTAGACCTTTTGCTTTAGATTTGGTCAAAACAATGCTGCTCTGATCTCCAATGATGTCATCTTTAGAGTGGTATCTGGATGTGAATTTTGGAACCTTAGGTGTGTCTTCTTCTTCTATAATCTTTGATTCTTCTCTGCTTGATTCAGGGTCATTTCAAGAGACATCAATGCAATCAAACATTTCTTCAATAACAGTATCTTTGCTGCTAGGTCGGGGATCATCTTCAATCATAGGTGCATATTCATAGTAGCTCTCTTCATCACTTTTGGCATCAAACTTACCAACACCATCATCTCTCTTGATGTAGCACTTGCTGCCAAAGATTCCGAAATACTTTATTGTAGGTACATTACCAAACCAAAGTTCATAGGATGTCTTATCTGCACCTGGCCTCAATTGAGTTCTATTGATAGTATATACTGATATGTTCACTACATCTCTCCAATAGGTGTGCAAAACTTTTCCTTCAATCATCATAGTGCGCGTTGTATCAAGTATGATCCTATTCCTCCTTTCTGCAATCCCATTCTGCTAAGGGGTTCTAGGTGCACTCAAATATCTTTTAATACCATTTTCTTCACAATAATCATAAAACTGGTCAGAGGTGAACTCTCCTCCTCTATTTGATCTCAGACATTTCAGTTTTAATCTGGAATCATTCTCAACCTTAGATTTGAATATTTTAAACTTCTCAAAGGCTTCAGATTTCTCCTTTAAGAACGTAACACACATCATCCTAGAAAAATCATCAACAAAAAAAATGAAATACCTTTCTCCGTAATATGATCTTGTTTGAGTAGGACCACATAAGTCTATGTGTACCAAGTCCAATTTGTTTTCATCTGAGTTTTGCTTGCTTCGGAAGGAAATCCTTACATGCTTTCCCATAACACATTCCCTGCATATTGTGTCTACTATTCTTGCAATACTTGGTAGGTCTCTAACTACCTTGACATTACTTATCTTTACTATGTTATCAAAATTGATATGACATAGTCTCCTGTGCCATAGCCAACTGTTGTCCACCTTTGCAACAAAACAACACATCAGAATTGTGCTGAAAAACATTACCTTTTGTTTTAGAGCCTGATGCAATCATGTCTCCATCCTTGTTGTTAATGATGCATTTGTTTTCTTTGAACTCTAAATGATAACCCTTGTCAAGTAGCTGTCCAACACTCAGCAAGTTATGATGTAATCCATCAACATATAGAACATCATCTGTCTTGTTCTTTCCATCCAAAGTGATAGAACCTCTGCCTATGATAGGTTTAGGAGCGTTGTCTCCAAATCTAACCATACCACCTTTGTATTTGTCTAACTGAACAAATCTATCTTTGTCACCTGTCATATGATGGGAGCATCCACTGTTAATGATCCAATCAGTTCTGATGTCTACTTTGGAAATTAGGGCTAGCTCTTGTTCTTCCTTTTCTTCTTCAATGTCCATTTCCTCAAGCAAATTTTCCATGTCTCTAAGGGCAATGAATCCAATTTCATCTTCTCCTAAATATTCATCAGTTACACCTTCTTTAGCATGATAACATTCCTTCTTATATTTGGGTTTGTAATTAGATCTAAACTTCTTGACTCTTGTGGGACACTTAGATGCAAAGTGACCAATCTTGTTACATGAAAAACATTTGAATGGAAGTTGTCCT
>MU226511.1:520023-532955 GCA_018584345.1 Thuja plicata
GATCTAAACTTCTTGACTCTTGTGGGACACTTAGATGCAAAGTGACCAATCTTGTTACATGAAAAACATTTGAATGGAAGTTGTCCTTCATATTTTCCTTTACCTTTCTTTTCTCTTCTAGAAATCACAGCAATGATTTCTTCTAGTTCTTCATCAACTTATTCTTTCTCATTATGACTGGAGATGTGTAAGGATTTATTACCATGGACCGAGGCTTTGAAAGTAGTTTCACTTTTAGGTTCAGTCTTCAATCTTGATATCTCAAATGCAGAGATTTTGCTGATCAAAATCTCTCTCTTGAAGTCTTGTGAAAATTGCATGGTTTCCTCTAGAATACTTATCTTGTTTTCATAGTCTGATGTTAAAGTAGTTAGGAGCTTGTCCATTATATCTTCTTCTGATATTTCTCCACCATTATTTTTGATTCCAGAGACTGCTTCATTTATCCTCTGATTATAAGCTCTAATGTTCTCTTTAGGTAACATCTCAAGACTATTGTATTTCTTAATCCATGTTGTTCTACGTGCATTCTTTTCTTGAATATCTCCTTCAAACATATCTTCTAAATACTTCCATATGGTATATGCTCTGTCAATTTTCTTGATCTCAAAAAATTCACTGTCAAATAAGGCGCTGATTAGGGCTTCTTTAGAAATTGCATTATGTGTAAATATATCCTTTTTTCTGTTAGTAGCATCATCCTTTGCAAGGTCTTTCAAAGATGGAATTACAACCTCTCGTGTAGAAATTTCAAAGCTCTCAAAGACAACACACTATAGATGTGTTATCATTTTGTTTTTCCAATCCAAATAATTTTCTCCATCAAACTTAGGGCTTTCTTTTCTGAAGTAAGACATCTGATCTACCTTAAGCTGTTAGGCTTCTTCTCCAAGGCACTTGGCTCTGATACCAATTGTTAGAATAGTCCCAAAGGATAACTGAGAGGGGGGGGATGAATCGGTTATCAATAAAATTAGTTCTTTAACTTTAGAATACAAAAAATTAAATGCTTAATCAGATAACAAAGTACACAACACACAATTTGATTATGGGGAAACCAAATGGTAAAAACCCCGGTGGGAATTAGCACCCACAATGAACTATACTTGTTTATAGTAATCCCTGTTAGAAGATATGTCAACCCTGTTAGGAGTTGTACTTTGCAATGCAATAAGTATAGTGACCTAGTTAATGGTCAGACCCTGTTAGGAGTCTTTTACAAATAACTCTATTAGGGGTGGTGGACTCACTGTCCAAAATCTCACTGCTTGATGGTGAAGGCTAAAACCTTCTATATAAAAGATATGCACTATATTTGATGATGAAATGTAGATTAGACCTGCTATCTTGATCAATTCCAGTGTATTTCAATCTTTCACTTCTTCACATAGACTCTTGATGAATGAACCAACTCTGATAATCTGCTCTGTACATCTTTCTTCTCTTTTTGTATCATTCACACTTACCGTGTCACCTTTGAATTTCTATAAGTATCTTCCTCAAAGTATGAGATCATGGGACCTATAAGAAAACTCTTCATCACATCCTTGTTGTCTCTACTAAGCACGCAAGCATTATTACAACCGCGCAAGTATAAACTGAATAGACGAGACGCTTTACTAAGTCGGCCTCACCAATTTAACTCTAACATTGTAATCTTCTTGAAACATGTTTGGTGCCTTTGGATTAATATAATCAAATCATAAATAATCATGAATACACACACACATATAAAGAAGATAGGCACAACTCAAGAAACACGTGATATATGTCGGCCCTAAACAGTTACACTTCCAGAACTGTAACTGCCAATAACAGAATTACATAGCTTTATTGAAACATCATATCTGGGTCTGCGTGTATGAAAATAACATAATAAAAATGTCAACAACATGTATCTATCCACGCAATTCTTCATATCATCATTCTGATAAGTACATATAGAATTACTACTGTATATTATATGTAATTATCAATGACAAACATACAATCAATCAACTGCTCAGAATCAAATCTCCAACAGATGACTATACTATACAAAATGGTTTAATATTTAAGGGGAAAAAAAAATGTGTCCCAAGGGGTTCCATGAGGGAGAACCTCATCCAAGAGAAGCACAATGACAGTTTGAGTGGACACTTTGTGTTAAACAAGACCCTAGACCTAGTGGAGAGATTCTATTGGTCGCCCAAGATGCAGAAGGATGTAAGGAAGTATGTTGAGCAGTGTGGAGTATGTCAGAAGGAAAAAGGAACATCATCAAATGCAGGGCTCTAGAATCAATTTACCATCTGAAATAGACCATGGTAGTGCATAAGAATGGAATTTATAGTGGGGTTACCTAGAATACCAACTGGTTTGGATAGTGTATTTGTGGTAGTAGATATATTCGCTAAGATGAGTAATTTTATCCCTTGTAAAACCACTCATGATGCTAGTCATATAGCCCATCTTTTCTTCAAGGAGATAGTAAGGATACATGGTTTTCCAATGAGCATAGTTGCAGATAGAGATGTGAAATTTATGGGACACTTTTGGAAGACCCTCTGGAAAAGACTAGGTACTAATTTGGCTCATAGTTTTGCATATCATCCTCAAATGGATGAAAATATAGAGGTAATTAATAGGGTCATAGGAAACTTGTTAAGGTGTCTAACCAAGGAGTATGGGAAAGGATGGGAACAATTCATCCCACAAGTAGAGTTTGTCTATATTGACAGTGCAAATAGGATTACTGGTAAGAGTCTATTTGAAATTGTGTTTGGAATACATCCAAGAGGTGTTCTTTGAAATTATAGACCTAAGAGTTTATGAAGGGATCAGTGGACATGCAGATGACTTTTCTCAGCCAATGAGAGAAGTTCATGAACAAGTGAAGAAGAAACTAATGGAGGCAAATTAGAACTTAAAGCTAGGAAGGAATAAGGGAGAAGAGAGTATCAGATAGGAGACTTGGTGATGGTGTTTTTGAACAAAGCTAGGCTATAGTAGGGCATACCAAGTAAGCTCCAGATGAAAAGGATTGGACCATGTAAGGTATTGACTAAGTATGGCTCAAATGCTTACAAGATAGATCTACCAAAATATATGTACATCTCTCCTATTTTCAATGTGAAGGACTTGGTTTAGTACAAGGGCCCAGAGATAGATAAGTAAAAGTGCAATATAAAGGTGACTAAGGATGTGGAAGAGCTCAAAGCTCTTGATCAGCTCAAGCTACAAGTAGATTCAAGAGTGAAAAATAAGACTAGGAATAAGACTTACATGGATCATCTAGTCAAGTGGGAGCTCCAACATGAATATGAAGCTACTTGGATATTAGAGGGTGATTTCAAGAAGCATGGAATCAAACTAGAGTTCATCACACCTCAAGTACCTTGAATTGGTTGTTGCAGGGGGAGAATGGTGCAGGAGCACCTTAAGGTCTTAATGAAGATCTTGACAATTTTGGCTTATAGGTGGTTCTAGCCAACCACCAAAGTAATATGGACTAAGGATAAATTCCCAAGATGTAGTTGTAAATAGGAGTTGTTTAGGTTTGTTTTTGTTGTGGTCCAAGAAGGTTCTAATAGTCTATTTTGCACTAGGTGACTAGGAAAGTCAAAGTTGGTCAAACAATGATGAAAAATCCAAATTAAAGTGAAAGTAGTTATTTTGGGGTTTTTTTAAGTGTTTTAGGATCCAATGGAGTGATTATAGGTTGAGTTGTGCAAGTTAGGATAGTGGAAAGTCAATTTTGCAAAAGTTGTAAAAAGTTGCTCATGACAACTTTGCAAAGTTGTCATGACAAAATTTCCTAAAATTGTTGAAATAGCTTTTAATGTGTTGAAATCCTGACCATAGAGTTAGACAAACCCTAATCTAGGGGTTGGACCTTAGATTGTATGGATTTTGGAAAGAGCAAGAATTAGACTATTTTGTGTAACAATGCCTTCATCTAGACCTTTAATGGATTGAATGGATTAATGTAATTCATTCATACTTGGATTATGGCTATGTAGTTAATATTTGTGGAGTTGGTTTGGTATTTTGGTACTTATTTTAGTCATTTTGTAAATTCTTCAAGTTCTACTAGTTCAATGTCTTGTCTAGAGCCAGTCATGTAAATATGGCTCCCACTTGAGTTCCCAGGGTTGAAATTAAATGACAACTTGGAATAAATTAGGGGATTGTAAATATTGTAAATATGGTTATTGGAGTTTGTGTGTGTGACGTGCAGTGGAGCTATTATTACAACCAAGCCCTAGGCGAGTACAGGGGTATTCTAGCTAGGAGTTTGTACAATGCAATGGCAAGAGAGCTTGCTAGATGGATTTGTTTGAGCCAATAAATGTGTGGAGAGTGTAGGGGCATGTGTCCTTGATATTCGTATGCTAGGAGAATATTGGAGGACTTCCTTAGAGAACATGTTGAGAGAAGATATACCAAATCGGATAGCATGCCCTAGAAACCCTTGAAAATAAGGGTTTGTTGGAATTCCTATGTACAGACTCTATGGAGACCTAAGACTTAGGAAATATTTAATCCTAGGAGGTCCTTAGAGAGAATCCACAACTAGGTTTGGGGTTTGTTAAGAGAAGTTTGGGGAAAATCCAAGATTACTAGTTTTAGGAGGCCTAATTGGGCTAAAAAGGCTACAAGGCCTAAACTTAGAAAATTTGGAACTCAATTTGAAAACTATGCAAGAGTCCAAAGAAATAGACCAAGAATGGTGGAAATTGAAAGGGGAATAATGACACACCCCATTCCAATTACCAAGAATAGTTTGGGATTATAGTTGCAAGACTGAACCTAAGTGTGCTTAGTTGGACTGAGAAAGATATGAGAGTGATTTGAAGTTGGTGGAGAGATATAAAAGAAGTAGAGGACCATAGAGATTTCCTCTAGATAGGGTATAGAAAGATACCCTAGGAAGACCAAAGAGTGGGTCTTGAAAAGAGAAAGAAAGCTCTTAGGTGTTAGAGCTCCCCATCAATCCTCTTCAAAATGATACATGGGCTTATGGTGGGAGAATTCCACACTGTGATAGAAGCTTACCAATGTTGTGAAGTATCAAATTCAACTATTTGTGAAATATAACTCAAGAGTGTCACCAAATGTGAAGGATGTCTTGAAGTTGAGAATTGGCATTCAAGACCGCACCCAACATCCAAAAGATTATTTGGAGGTCAGTCAAACAATGTTGTTCAAAACATTTTGTCAAACACATCTAACATTGTAAATATCATAAAGAGATTTTGAGGCATTCAAGCCTTTCTTTTTTGTACCCCTTAAGATTCAAAATACTTGGTGTTGCAAATATCATGTGGATTTTTCAATTTACGATCCATTCATTTTGCTTTGTATACTAGTGAAATGTTGGAGAAGTTTGGTGCAAGTGCTCTTCCAAAATCATCACGAGACTTTCTAGATCATTTTTTATGTCCTAGAGATGATGGATGTTTCTTTTATAGACAAGATTGCATAAATGCCAAGTGATCAGAGTGTGGTGGGCTAGTGAAGTTTGTTTCATGTTTTCATGAGGGCTGTAGACAAGATTTTGGAAAGACAATTGTCCAAAAAAAGGTATATGAAACCGTTAAATATACATTGAAAAGTTGAGGTGAAGGCTCTAGATGTGAGTTGGTTACAAAAGAATGCAATGTAGCTGATTTTATTTCAGATTTTAGGAAGAATCATTTTTACAAGTATGCAAGGCATAATCACAGGTCTCAATGGTTGGATCAACAATTCAGGATTTGTAAGGACACTTTCCCGATTGGCACTATTATATCGGTCGTTGACTTTGCAGAGAACTATACATTGCAGCCCCAAAATGAGTTACAAGCTCAATATTAAAATTCTATTCAGGTTTCTATTTTTGTACACATAACATATAGACATTCCCTAATATTACATAAGATGATGGTAAGATAATCAAAGAATACCATTTTTATATGAGCGATGGTAGATCTCACTCTCAAGAGTATGTCCAACATTTCTTTGAGAATTATTTTGAGTAGGTGAAAGAAAATAATATTTCTATGGATAGACATCTAATTTGGTCAGATAATTGCACAGGTCAATTAAAAAATGCTCATATGTTTTATTGGTTATGTTGAATGCATGTAGGGAGACATGTACCTCACATTTGGAGTTTTTTTGAGGCTGGTCATGGAAAATGGGAGCATGATGGAGTAGGTGCATGTGTAAAGAGAGCTCTATTTAAGGAGAAATTGAGTATTTTAGGTCCAGACCTCCTTGATGCTTGTTCTATTGTTGATTGGTGTACTTCAGCATTGTCACAGGGGGGACTCTTGATTAAGTGGTGCACAAATTCTTCTGGTTGGTTGAGTTGGGCACAATTGGAGATAGGTTGGATTGTCAAAACATGAAAGATTCTTCAAAAATGCATTCATTTTGAATCTCAAATTCTAGTACATGTACCATTTGGACACGAGAGTTGGCTTCTTTTTGTCTGGGGTGTCTTTCGTATAATTGGGATTACTGTGAGTCAAGTGAGTGGGTCGATATGTGGGCTCCACATTATCTAACCCATTTATCTGTCACACTCTCTATAATAAATGATGACATGGATTTTTCACTTGACTATGACCATCTTTCAGATCTTCTATAGCCATGACATATTTTTTGCATTAGTTGCACCATAGGGAAATTATGAGAGACCAGATTATTTGTTAGCATGTTGTGTACGAGGAAAGAAAAAACTAGCACAACCAAGGACAGCTGATGATATGTTCACATATCCAATAAGATCACATGTTGTTATGAGAACATGGTTGTGCCCATACATGATTAGAAATAATGGTATTCCCGCATTTGAAGACTACAAGAAGCACAAGACCATTCTCATGTATTCACACCTTGTTATAGCACACAATGTTAAGTTGTTGAAACATCAAGGAAAACCAGAAACAAAGGAACTTTGGACTATTATTACTGCTGATCATGAAGCAATATAGAATACCCTCAAGAAGAGAGATGACCCTTTAGGCACACTTTAGTAGGTAAGTGCAACTCACTGCAAGGTTTTCAATGTTCATTATGGTTACTTTCAATACATTCATTGTAGTTTTCTGCTTTATTTGTTTGATCCAATAAACTTGGTTTTGTATGTGGATTGTAAGTGCAGTTGGATACATTTATGATAGATATAGGAGATTGAGGTGTGCATTTGATTAGCTCAGATCGTTTATGATGGTAAACTTTGCTATGCATTGGCTAGTCACGTTCTTTGGTTTGTTTAGTTACTTATAAATTCATAATATTTTTGTCAACTTATAAACTTATTTTTTTCTTGTGCCTTTTGAATGCAGCGATCTTGGAATGTAGATTTCATCGAGTACCATGTGTTAAAATTATACACTTTAGGAGCGGAAATGACACTTAAAATTTTGATATATAGTTGTGTATCTAAGACTTTGAGAAATTCTATATCTCATACTTTTGATAACATTGATAAATTTATTCATGTAATATGTTGTATCAATGATATACAATGATTTTGTACAAAAGGTGGTGTGTATAGTCAAACTTGTATAATGATGAAATAAATGCAATAATGCAAATATTTGACAAAAAATTCAAAAGGATATGTTTCAAATGTGTTAGATAAGATGTATTATAAATTATTGTACTATAAAATATAAGGCTTTGATGAATGTGTTTAAAGTAGTACATTATTTGATTTAAATAAATTACGGTTTATTTGTACAAATGTGTGTTCAATAATTCACCTATTAATTCCACGTCAAAAAAATGTAGTACTAAGTCAATGGTCATTTGTAGTTCTATCACGGTGGTCATTTGTAGCATAGAAATTACATATACTTTTCCAATTAGTGTAACCTTAATTCTTAAGGAGCCCGAACTAGTTGCAAATGAAAGTTATTTCCAATCCTCAACTTCTCCAATTTGTCTCAATCCCTCATTCATCTATATAGATCCGTACAATTGAAAAAAGTCAAATAATTACATGAAAAATTCATCTGTATAGAACACCTTTTATAGTTTTACTTCCAAATATCCCAAAGGTCCTTGGAAATTAATTGTATGATCAAAGAGTACTAGTTGGGGCAGCACTTTTCTGTAAAGGACAAGTCTTCAAACATTGGACAACTCCACTAACTTAGGAACCCTCACTTTGGCTTGGAAGGGCTAATTGGGGAACTTAATGAAGGGAGTACACTTCAAACCTTGAAATACACCAATATAACACTTGGGATACCTTGGGGAACATGAGAGAACATCATTTATCCATTTTTTATTCTTTAAATAATACCCATCAAAAGTTATAGGGAATTAAACATCTAGTATATGCTTCTCTGCCAGTCATATACCACTGACAATTCAAGAGCATCAAGAACCCTTTGTCATGGAACCAAATAGTCAGCTCCATCATCTCTAGTTGGCCAGTTAAATACTAGGGGAGACCTTTTTTGCTTGCTTATTTTCAAGAATGTTCCGACGCATGTCAGACCGAAGTGTTCCAAAGGTGCACTAAGCCAAATTGGGCGGTGATTTTTGGAGATCCATATCTCAGACCTCATGAGAGATAAAAAAGATAAGTGAAGTGAAAAAGGACTATCTTGGGAAGGCCTACAAGCTTGTAGCTTAGTTATGGGAGATTCCACTTGGATTCCATTTACCGACCCGATATCGGTTGGTGCAAAAGGTTGCATTGTTTCTCAGTTGAAGGTTAGTCAATGGTCAGTCTTTCAAACTGTTCATCGTGGGACCAACCCATCAGCTCCATTGGCTCCATTTGGCTAAGAAAATGCTAGGGAAGATCTTTCTTCACTCATGTAGTATCAAAAATGTTCCGACGCATGTTGGACCGAAGTGTTCCCAAGGTGCACTTAGCCAAATTGGGCAGCGATTTTTGGACATCCATATCTCAAACCTCGCGAAAGATATTAAAGATCTGTGACATGCACAAGGACCATCTTGGGAATTAATACAAACATGTAGCTTGGTTATGGGATAATCCACTTGGATTCCATTTGTGGACCTGATCTCGGTTGGTGCAAAAAGTTACATTGTTGCTTAGTTGAAAGTAGCTCAATGGTGCATCTTTCAAACTGTTTGTCATGGGACCAAACCGTTGGCTCCATCAGCTCCATTTGGCCAGGTAAACACTAGCGTAGAGCTTTCTTCACTCATGTAGCATCAAAAACATTTTGGCGCATGTCGGGCCAAAGTGTTCCCAAGGTGCACCAAGCCAAATTGGGCAGTGATTTTTGGACATCCATATCTTGGACCTTGTGAAAGCTATCAAAGATCTATGAAATGCACAAGGACCATCTTGGGAAGGCCTAAAATCACACATCATAGTTCTGGGAGATGCCACATAGATTCTATTTGGAAACCTGATCTCGGTTGGTAAAATAAGTTGCATTGTTGGTCAGTTGAAAGTTGCTCAATGGTGCGTCTTTCAAACCATTCATCGTGGGACCAAACTGTTAGCTCCATCAGCTCCAATTGTCTAGGTAAACACTGGGGAAGAACTTTCTTTTCTTTTTTAGCATCAAAAACATTCTGGCGCATGTCAGACCGAAGTGTTCCCAAGATGCACTAAGCTAAATAGGGCAGCAATTTTTGGACATCCATATATAAGACCTTGTGAGAGATACCAAAGATTAATGAAGTACACAAGGACCATCTTGGGAAGGAATAAAATCATGTATCTCAGTTCTAGGAGATTCCACTTGGATTCCATTTGGCGACCCGATCTTGGTTGGTGCAAAAAGTTGCATTGTTGCTTAGTTGAAAGTTTCGCAATGGTGCATCTTTCAAACCCTTCATCATGGGACCAAACCATCAGATCCATCAGCTCCAGTTGGCTAATTAAACTCTAGGGGAGACCTTTCTTTTATTAGGTACCATAAAAAGTGCTCCGACGCATCTCAGACTAAAGTGTTCCCATGGTGAATTAAGCCAAATTGGGCAGCAATTTTTTGGACATCCATATCTTGGACCTCGTGAAAGATATCAAAGATTTTTGAAGCACACAAGGACCATATTGGGAAGGCCTACAAGAAAGTAGCTCAGTTCTGGAAGATTCCAATTGGATTGCATTTGACGACCCGATCTGAGTTGGTGCAAAAAGTTGCATTGTTGCTCAGTTGAAAGTTGCTCAATGGTGCATCTTTCAAACCATTCATCGTAGGACCAAACCCTCAACTCCATCAGCTATAGTTTTCCAGGTAAATTCTAGGGGAGAAATTTCTTCACTTTTTTAGCATCAAAAACATTCCGGTGTATGTCAGACCGAAGTGTTACCAAGGTACACTAAGCCAAATTGGGCAGCAATTTTTGGAGATCCATATCTTGAACCTCGTGAGAGATATCAAAGATTTTTGAAGTACACAAGGACCATCTTTGGAAGGCCTATGATAACATAGCTCATTTTTGGGAGATTCCACTTGGATTCCATTTGGCGAACCCATCTCAGTTGGTGAAAAAAGTTGCATTGTTGCTGAGTTGAAAGTTTCACAGTAGTGCATCTTTCAAACCGTTTGTCGTGGGACCAAACTGTCAGCTCCATAGGCTCCAGTTGGTCAGTTAAATTCTAGGGGAGACCTTTCTTCACTCGCATAGAATCAAAATTTTTTTTTGGAACATGTCAAACTGAAGTGTTCCCAATGTGCACTAAGCCAAATTGGACAACAATTTTTTGACATCCATATCTCGGACCTCGTGAGAGATATCAAACATTTGTGAAGTGAAAAAGGACCATCTTGGGAAGGCCTACAAGCATGTAGCTCAATTCTGGGAGATTCCAATTGAATTATTTAGATTTGAAAGAGATCCTTAAAGAGATTTTCTCTCATAAAATGTAATGATTTCAAAGTTCTTTATTCTCAAGCCAAGTAGGGAGAATGTATCGTGGAAGCACAAAGAATAAAATACACATGAATATTTTGAGGAGATTTGTAGGATATGCATAGATTGGATGTATTGAGAAAGATTTGAAGACTTTAAAGAAAATTCATATAGTAGATTGCAAGCTCGGTTAGACAAATGAGAGATGTGGAATAACATACAAGTCATAAAAATCATTTTTATTGCTGCAACATGTGGAAATATTCAAGGCATGTTTTCTATTTCAAACAGTTCCTCTGGGATGTCACCTCAAGCAATGAGACAATTTGATTACAGAATGTGTGTGAAGCATGTTATTTGTTTGCCTAAATGACAATATGAAGTGTAGAAATAGAGGATGTACACAAGCTATTTTACTTAATATCTCAAGAAAATATCAAAGCATAAACTAAAGAACATCAAAATGTTTGATAAAATGCATTAAAGTAATATACAAGCATAAACAAAGCATGTTGAACTATTTGAACAATGTAAACCAGATACGTTGAACTACAATGTAAATAAAATATGATGATCATTTTGAACAATGTAAATAAAAAATGTTGAGCTTATTTTAATATAAATACAAGGTACGTTAATTACTTAATAGAATGGTGTAAAGAGATTTCATTACATTGAGTCCAAGGATTATAAACAAAGCATGAAAAGTACTTTTAGATCTATTCAAACATGGTGTAACACCAAAATAATAGCATTAATCAAATGACAACCAAAGATATAAAGGATCAAAGGTTATATCAGCGGGCATGCCACATGTATGAATGAAGGAAATTGAAAACCAAATCAGAGGTTTATTTATTCAAACATCACAAAAATGGAGTCTTTCAGATAAACACATGTAAAATAAATGTTCAATAACATAATGCATTTGACAAAACATTAATCAATTGCACTCCTATCTACCATGAATCTTGCAATCAACATTTTGGTGCTCTCAAAGGTATAGTGCAGCAGATGGCTAATGGAGAATGTAGATGTAGTATGAAAATAATACATACATACAATGCATCCAAAAAATATATAATATGAAAATGAACATACATACATAAATACAATGCATGACAACGATATAATATGGAAATAATCCATTCATACAACACATGCCAAAGATACAATATGGAAATGATACATACATAGAACAGATGACAAAGATAAAATAATCAGAAATGAACATGTAGATATGTATATATGAAATATTTTTGTACAAAATGTGGCACATGCCATCTCAAAAAAATTACAAAATCAACATATCTAGATACAATATAACATACACCATCTCAAAATGTGCCATATGGAATCTCAAAATAATTAGTTCCACTACAAATGTTTCTAGGACATCCTATTCTACTAGTGGATGATCAAAGTGAAGTCTCTTCAAACTACTCTTGGGCTCACATGGATCCTGCATTCAAACACCAAAGTGAAACCCCAAGTTAGATTACTTAATTTATATGGTTTCTACAAATAATAAAAAAAAAATTAAAATCATAGTCAACAATGATAATTTTTAAAAAAAAAATTGAACTCTCATGTACCTCCACTAGTAAATTTGACCTCAATTTTCGACGACAATTGATCAAAATTTCGACAGTAATTTTGACCAATTTACGACCAAAACTTTCGTCGGTCTTTTTTTGTCAAATTTTCGACGTATTTATAATTGGTCAAAATTTCGACCAAAACAAAGGTTAGAATTTCGACTATAGCCCAAGCCGTCATTTTTAGTGCATTGGTCAAAATTGTGACCAATACTTCCACCAACGAGTGGTCGCAAATTTTGACCAATTAACCGTGGCATTGGTCGAAATTTTGACCACTGTTAATTAACCGTGGCATTGGTTGAAATTTCGACCAATGTTAATTTTTTTAAATTTTTTTTTTTTGGTTTTTTTGGTTTTTTTTTTAAATTCTATTTGGGCATGGCATAATGTTATGTTGTTTTTAATAGAAACATGGAGGTATCAAAAACATCTATCACAAAAATCAATCAGGAAACATTCAAAGAAATATTTCTTCTCATAAGTTTTGAGTGATACAGCCGTAATACA
>MU226511.1:543422-564007 GCA_018584345.1 Thuja plicata
GTTCGAGCACTTAAGCCAGTAAAATAGAAAATACAAAGCATGATGCCCTCATTTTTCAGGGAAAAATAATAATGAATACATTTTGATTGATATGTGAAATGCATATGCTATGCCCTCGAAAGTAACTGGAATAGAATGTCAAAAACCCAAGTGCCTACCTTACAGCATGGTGCCTTGAATTGAGGAGATGTTTCCAATCAAAGCTCCACTGAGAAGAAGAAAGTTGCCAATGAGACTGCTAGTAAGAATGGAAGATTGCCAGTTGCCGAGTTTGAAGGCTTTGATGATAGGAGTTTCCTCATTTTCGAACGGGGTTTCAATAACAATGCTTTCCTCTCCCCTGCCGAAAATGCATGGCCCGCGCTAAAAAGGAAATGAAATGCATTTTCTTTTCTTTTAATTTTTTTTTTAAAACTCTTAATCCTGTTTTGGTCAAAATTTCAACCAACACGGGATTAAAAATAAAAAAAACAAAAGCTTTCCTTTTTAATGCGACCAAGCTAAACATTGGTCAAATTTTTTGGTCGAAATTTGAGTTGAAATGTACTAGTGCTCGCCTCTCTGTTTCCTCATGTAGTCAGGAGACCTAATATATGTCCTTGGCAGTGAAGGGACAATGCCACCAATGTCGACTCTGACCTGTATATATGTTTATGAACATGAGATTGATCTACAACTTATAATATTTAATGTTAAATCCTTGGTAGCAAATACATGTTTCAAAAATAACTGAATTAACATTAAAACTTACCTGTGGTGAAATCTCTTCAAGAAATGTTGGTTGGGTCATCAACGATACAAACCCTTGCCATTGTACCTCGCTCAAACTAGGGCTGACCTACAAAAGTCAAAAGGATGCTTCATACAATCATGACTTGATCATATTAAATATATACTTGATAGTTAAAAACACAAATAAATTTAGAAATATATGTACTATGGGGCTATCACTGTGAATTGCGATTCCTGTGAGTCTATCCTGGTGAACTGGTCTCACGACATCATCAGACACCACCCCTTGTCAAATAAAACATGTAATTAAAAATGAGTACGCACAAGTGACAAGTATACATTTATGCATAAACAATCTAAAATACTTAATTACCTTCCCCTTTTCAACACCAGACACCTGAACCCCCTCACATTGCCCTCAATGGAAACTAGTGAAACCTGCATTTGTATGTAATAAGATGATCATTAAAATTAGAAAACACATGTATATACTTTTATAATAAAAGGAACCAATGAGTACATTAAAATATATGTACTATGGAAGTGTTAAGGCCAACTGAAATGGACGAAATCATGGACCTCTCCACCTGTGCCATCTCCCCATGTTTCATCAACTTGACATAAATGAAACACATAAAAAACATAAGTGGGCAATCACTATAAGAAAATTCTATTAAAAATACAAATGTTTAAAATTAAATATAATGTACCAAGTTAACTATTTACTCTTAAGGTAATAGGAGTCCATGGCTCTATATGCCCTTGATGCACATCTCCACGGGGTGCTTAAGTGCATGTAGTGTGATGTGTAGTATCATCGACCTCAAAGACGTAGTTATACATGTATCACTATCATTCAGGGGACCCAAGCACATATTCTTGCACATAACACAAGTATGGGTCACACAAAAATGTGAGATCATGAAGGGTGTGGAAGGGCCATAAGCATCACCATAAGGAGGCAACAATGCACACTCTGCCTAACCAGTAGATCAATCAAGGTGTGAATGGCTCAAATAGTCTGTGAGTGAGCCTCAGAAATAATATCAGGATGCTGCACTATAGGAGGTGGTGAAATATTGGGAGGGGGGACATATGTGTGAGATTTCACCCATTGTGCCCCTGGTGTGTCCTGAGGAGCGCCTAAGCCTACGCCCTTGTTCAGTCTCATGCTCCAATAATTTACCTTGTGATAGAGCACAAATTCAGCATACAATTTTCTTATGAAGTAAAATGGGACATCCAAATTTCTGTGGGGTGGTTTACCAAAAACCATCCACCAGCGATCTCAAAAGTTTTCACGTATTGCATCATTTGTGGACCATTTAATTGACAAATTGGTTTTTTAGGGTCCACTTTTAAACCGGTTTTGGGATCAACAAAAATGTTACATATGTCATGTTTTGTTATATTTAGATCCATAACTTGATCATAGTCAAGCCGATCATCAAACTGAGTGTGCATGGATTCATGCCAAAGAAGTACAACATTGTGTTGCTCTGTGAGTTTCTCCATGCTTTCACTAATGGATCTCAATGTAAAAAACATGGGGCACAATGTGGGGATATTCACATATGTGATATGATATCCTCTAAGCTGATTTAGATTGTCTCCTCTGAGATCCTGTAATGGTTGAGGGTTTGAGACTGGTTGGTCTTCTGAAGGCGGGGGATTGTTTTGAGGTGGTTCTAGATTGTTTGCGGACTCATTGGGAGGTTTTCAGATTGGTTTGAATCCATTTCTGATTCAAAAAAAATAATAAAGAATAAAGAATATCAATTTTAACCCTACTTTTTATCATTTAAACCCTAGTTTATATTTAATTTTAAAAAAAAAACAATAAACAATATCATTTCCACCCTAATTTTTTTTAAAAAAATACAAATTTAAATTCAAAAACTAAAAAAAACAATGAAACTTATAAATCTAACTTACCTCAATACTCTAGAAAAGTGGATATATAATTTGTAACAGATATCCAAAAATGCTTTCTTGAATGCTTCAATGTTTTCACAGTGAAAATGTTGAACGCAACTATGGACAACAATATATTGTCACTGATGAATATCAAATATCTAATATTATCAGATATTTGTAATGTTTTTGGCTTGGCCAGGTGTACTGACACCTAGGCCTACTAAAAATTCAACAAACTTTTGGGTGCACTTTTGGATGAGTGAAAATCTCATTTTTGTACATCGCCAGTTTTTGGCATACCATGATACTGCACATACCCAAAAGAAAGTGGGAAACCCATCAGGACCATGGGATTTATATGGATGCAGATTGTTAAGGTTTGTTTCCACTTTGTCTTTGGTGAATTTTGCGTTAAGAATTGTATTCTTCCCTTCTGAGATAATATGAGGGATATTAGAGAGTAATTCATTTTGGGCTATTATGTCAGACTCTTCTAGATTGTTCAAAATACCCTCAAAGTGATTAACTGCTTCTAAAGCTATACTCTCTCGATTACCAATTGTTGTTCCATCTAGTTTCTTAATGCTTGTGATTCTATTAAAACTCAATTTTTCTTTTGAGATGTTATGAAAAAATCTTGTGTTTCTATTGCCTTCTTCTAGCAATACTTCTTGAGATATCTCCCCCAAAAGGATTCTTCCTTTGCTAATATATCTTCGTAAGTGTTTAACAATGCTTTTTCTTTATTAAACATTTTCATGACCATTCCCTTTTTAATGATTTGTTCATTTAGGTTCTCTAATTCCCGTTCTACTACTTTTTTTGAATCAAAGATATTCCCAAATTTATCTCTGTTAGACTCAATAAGGCACCATTTTACATGTTTTAACCTAGATATTGTAACCACCTGAATTTGGTCTATTCCAACTATGGACCCTATTTTCCCTAAGTGTGATCATACCCCCAATTATGTCCAAACGACCCTATTACTTCTTGTCATAATTCTTTTTAAATCAATTTAATCTCCTAAAGTGATCAAATCACTAAATTATTTACTTTTAGCCAAAATAAAAATCAATCAAATACATGGCTAAAAATGATTAATTTGCTAGGAATTAAATAAATCCCTAAATCAATTATCCACATGCAATGAACCCATTCCACTAGCCTATTTAATTTAATTAAAATGACTATAGTCCTCTTAATTATTAAAAAGCAATAAAATTCTTAAATAATTAAACCCTATTTTTGAATGAATTAAATAAGTTTAATTCATTTTATTTATATTCCCTTAAACCCCAACCTAACCTATCTCAACCACTTCTACCCTGGGTTCTAACCCATCTCAACCTATACCCCCATGCTAATCTAATCCTAATTCTAATTCTAACCCTAACCCACCTCCTAATGTTGTCACATTCCATTAAGGAATGATTAACAACTCAACCCACTTGAGAGAGTCAAGGAATCTCAAGATTCCTTCCTCAAGTCCACCTTCTCAAGCCACCCTCCCCATGCTTCTTTAAGGCTTTCATTAATGCCTCATTAATTAAGATGCCTTAAGCCCATGTCTCCTCCATGCCTCATTAATGCTCAAGGAATTAATGACTCTTACACCACCATTAATGAGTCCCTCAACTCATTAATGAGCCTTGTCTCCCCTCTCTCTCTCTCTAGTTCTTCAATAAATAGTAGGCATTTTGGAGCACAAAAAATCCTTCATCTCATATTGTAAATGAATTGTTATGCTATTGGAATAGACTTAGCTTCATTTTCATTTCATAGTTTATGCTTATGCATTGTTATAGTGTCCATTTTTAGACTAATATGCATTGTTTATTGAATAATAGTTTGTTTTTAATCAAATCTTTCATGCTAGGTTGTTTATGTCACTGGTATTTAGCATAAATCTTAGAGATTTTTTTTTATTTGCTACACTCATCCTAGTTAGAAAGCAATAAGTCAAAGTTATGGTTTATATGCTCACTAACCCTTGTTTTTGACTAACAGAATGACTTATCTAAGTTTTGTGTTACAGATAACAGGTGCACAAATATACACACACATTTCTGGCGCCCACCATGGGGATTGATTTCCAACTTGGGCTCATTTTCCATCACTTTTTCAATAATTTGCATGCCCAGAATCCTGCTTCAGGCTCATTTTTGACCATTCTGGATCACATACAGGATACACCATCACACCACGATAAATGAGGCTCACATCCAGGATTTATGGTATCATTTTTAGTTCAGGCTCACATCTTGGGAGAATACTATCATATCTAGTAAGAAAGCTCACATACAGTATGTTGTATCGTATTCAATATTTTTTAGGCTCACATCTGGTTAGAAAGTTTGCACACTTCGTTTGCCTAACTCTAACATTTTGACAAGTTGTGTTTTTGGTATCTTGCAGCCTAACAAGTGTTTGCAAGTTGTTCTTGAAGGTTTTTCATGGGAGTTAACATAGACAAAGACTAACTTGGTTTTTCAGGTTACCCAACCCCCATCTTGACTTCTATTTACTTGCTTTCCAAATTAAGATACATATTCCAATCTATCACTAAACTAACTAGAGGATTGTGTTGTTTTCCTTTTAAGGAAAATTAGAAACTCACACATCATTTTATGGGTTGAACGGAATTTGGAGCTAAATGAACAAGCAATCTCACAGTTTAATTTCATTGGGGATCAGTAAATGAACAACACAAATCACTAAAATCTTGTGGTTCATTGAATAAATACATCATATAATTTCTTTTGGAATCAGAAATTAGACAATCAAAGCACTAAATATGTGGGATTAGAGATAAATTTCAATCGTTTAAATTCAATTTGGATCAGTAATTGGACAAGCAAATCACTAAATCTTGTGTCTAAGTGAACAAGGAAAAATTTATTTTTCAAGCAATCCTATTTTTCTTAAATAGGAAAAAGCTAAATCAAGCTCAACATAGCTTGAGGGAATGAATGTTGCTTTGCGTGTTTTGGGAGAAAATGGTTTAGATTAAAAAAGTATTCTCTTCTTCTTTAGAAGAGTCAGAAATCTAGACATCCAAAGTTCGCCAATCCTTGGTACATATACTTAAACAATAGAGGGCATGCCGGTTGAGGAAAAAATCTCCCGGGAATGACCCAAGTGAGGACAGGTTTTACACCAACCCTTCCAACTCACTATAAATAGTTTCTTCCTCATAGGCTAAAGCCTCAAAAGACAAAGCCAATTTTGTTCATGGAATTTTGACATCATTCCTTGAACATATCTGGGTATATGTAGAGCGGAGCACCTTGAATCTTGCTTGTGAGACTACATATATTCAGGTACTCATAGGGCTATACACCTGAATTTTGCCTTGTGCAATTCTATGGGGGATGGTTTCGAACGGATTGTCCAATAATCTACAACAACTTAAACTAAAAGAATACTTGATTCATCCCCGAAAGGGTGATAATCTTTGTGCAAGGCAAAAAGTAATTGCCCCAAGACACTCGTCATATTGTGCCCTCACTTGCATTTGGAGTCAGCTAATACAACATCATGACTAGAGCCATTGCATGCTTAGTGATGGTTGTATTCTGATTAGCATTTGAGTGTGTAGCTGAGTCTATGAGCAAAGATTTTCATCCTCCACCTAGAGAATAGGAAAAGATGAGTGTTTTTTTCACCCTCCTAACAATGAAAAATTGTTTGACGTGTTCAAAAGATAATTAAAAAGATAAGCTCCTCAAAAACAATCAACAAGTTTCAAACCCTAGAGTACAAGTGTTTTTCACACATTACGACACCTCCTAACACAATCTGGAAACAAGCAACTTCACGCACCTCAAAAAAAAACTTTTTAGAGCTCACCAAAATTGACAAAGACATCATAAGATTGCATTCTAGATTTCCCAAGTCGCATGTAGTATTTAGGATCACATTTGTTATTCTAGTTCGCATTTGGTTAGCACATAGTCACATCCAGATTCTAGGCTCGCATCTGGTATCATTAGAGACTCGCATTCAAGACAAAGGGTACTTGTAGACATTTTCCCTAGAAAGTCTCATCTGTTTAGGATACCCTTTTCACTCTTTAGCTGGTTCCTATTGTCTCTTTTGGTCTCCCTGTTGAAATTTCAAGGCTCTTTCAAAATGTCTACCTTGCATGCTTAGTCAGTCTTTCATGATCGGTTCAATACATGTGGTCTACCCATTTCCTACCAACAACTTGGTTCCCAGCTCACTATTAGGGCATTATAACCCTCTGACACTGGAATCATTTACATCCACCAACAACAAACAGTTACTTCTACCTAGACACGCCCACTTGAACAATATGAAACTCTCTATTGGGAAACGTTGACAAAAGTTGAGGAACAACTTCATGGTTAACACAAGACGCAACAAGTACACGTCTAAAGGATCGAAAGTGCCTCCTAAAACACCACACTTCTAAGGAGAAAATTCAGGTAGTTCCCTTCTTGATCTAGATTCCCCTCAAATAGAGAGCGATACTCGTAGATGGAGTGAGGCTTTTGAGGATTATAATCATGGAAAACACCAAAATCCCAAAGAAATAGATGAGGAAGAAGGACCCATGTTTGAACGTGATCCGTTTGGATCAGACGATGAAGGGGAGATCCCTGAAGATGAGTACAAAAAACTCAAACAGAGTAAAATATTCCACAAGATATTGGAACGGATAATTGATGACGATAAACAAAAGTACTTCCTCCATCTAGCGTCCACAGGTGTCAAATTACCCAAGGATTATGATGTGGAAAAAATTAAAGAGAAAGAGGTCCCAAATCCGATATCTATTCTCACCAAACAACTCAATTTGATGCAAACAGAGCTTAGAAACCTCATGCAGGATAAGGAGAAACCCAAGACAAAATACTCTTTGGACGCTATTTGTCCATTTCCTTTTGACAAAAGTATCACTTTGGTCTCGTTTCCCCCCAACGTGGCAAGACAAAAGTATGACAAATACACAAGAGAAACTGACCCACACGACCATGTGAGGGAATTCTGTGCTCTAAGCATAGAATACATGCATGAACCTACATACCTCATGCAACTATTTCCAGGAAGTCTAGGAGGTAATGCCATGGAGTGGTTCTCAAAACTAAACCCCAAGGTCAAGACATTAGAGGAGTTGATCCAACGGTCTATTCAACATTAGTCCTACAACATCCAACATGATGTAACTATGATGGACCTATGTAATACCAAACAAAGAACTAGAGAATCATTTACACACTTCCTACAAAGATGGAGGAAGATTTTTACACGATATTCAAGGGCCACTCCCGAAATAGAGAAGATAGAGATATTCATTAATAATCTAGGACCTGAATTGAACTATGCATTGCAAATGCAAGACTCTCCAAGCTTCGACAGAATGATTAAAAATTCCCTCTCTATTGAGGAAGTCATGGTCAAAAGGGGAGAGATCACCCTTCAAAATGAAAACAAGACCAACAACTCCAACTCCAAGCCTAAATGGTGGAAGCAAAAAAAATATGGTGTTAATGACAGAGTGGTTGACGCCTCTAACATTAATCTTAAACCTAAGGTATTCAATCTAACTAATGGCATGCAAGCAAGCAAGGATGCTAAAGCAACAACTCCCGCACCCAAAGCAAACAATGATAATAGCAAGGGTCAGACATGGACATCAAAACCCCAAAGAAAATTCACTCCTTTGGGAGAGCCTCTTGAGACTGTTCTAAAAACACTATTGGATAAAAAATTTCTTACAATCCTAGATTCCAAACTGTGGGAACCAATGGTCAAACCCAGGTGGTGGGATGATAACTCTTACTGTGTCTTTCACAAAAACAAGGGACACAAGACTAATAATTGCCTCAAGCTTAAACATGTCATCCAAGACCTCATCGAAGGAGGTAAGATCAAAGTAGATGGACACACTACTAATGAGGATCATACCGCATTCAACAAACCCTTTCCTAATTATGATCAAGGATAAACATCTAAAGGGAAGAGTAACGAGGTAAACTACACCTATTCCAAAAATGACAATGTAATCAATATGCTTGACATCAAAATAGAATCCATCAAAGTGGTCACAATCAAAGGTGTCTCATTCCACTCGAGTGTTGTAACACGGAGCCAAACACAGGTTACAATCGAAGGACCTCCAAAACTGACATCAACATCCAAGGTTCCTATTGTAACTATTCCTAAACTAGCATCAAAACACGTGGTTACTATTCCTGGATCCAAATATGACTTGGTAGACCAATTGCAATGAACCTCTACCAAAATTTCCATTTTTGAGTTGCTCAAGATATCCACAGTGCATAGGGAAATCCTAGAACAAGCTCTACACACTACTAATGTTCCAAAGGATATTGATATAGACAAATTCCAAGCGATGGTCAATCACATCTCAGCGCCACACTACCTCTCCTTTTCTGAAGAGGATGACAAATCATTGACACATCCGCATAATCAACCCCTCCATATTGAAGTCCTTATTCATATATCCTATGTTAGATGCGTGTTGATAGATGGAGGCGCATGATTGAATATCTGTACACTAGATCTAATCAAAATACTAGGTATCTCAGAACAAACAATTGACTCTAGAAGAAGATAACCAACAAAGCTTATGATGAGGAAGAAAGACCCACTAGAGGTCTTATTGTTCTACCTATCAGAGTCAGACCAATTGAGAGGAACGTCATCTTTCAATTTTTGGATCTACCATTGGCCTACAATATCCTACTAGGGAGACCATGGATTCATGAGATGCAAGATGTACCGTCCACTTACCATCAATGCATAAAATTCCCACATAATGGGGTAGAAGTGAAGATTCCTACAGACGCTAACTACACTTGCAACAATATCAAAGAAGGTAGCATGATCCCGCACAACAAAGAGGCTATGGATGTCGTGGCTCCTAAAACTACCAAAAAACATAGTTATGAAGATTTTTAGCAAAACCTTGAAACTTGAAGAAATGAGAATGGGAGAGTACAAGCTGGACCTAACTCCCTCACTAACAAAACTATCGGTGTCACCACGATCCTATGGAAAACCTTCATCGACATTCACACCTATAGCATCCAACGAGCCAGAAGTACACAAAGCAACTAGCATGATAAAGGCATCCACATCTTCAGATAACATAGAAGAACATGTAGTCTTGGACTGGCTTTACAAAGGAGAACTGGTGGAATCTGAGGTCAAACATGTGAAGGTATCCCCAGAATAGTATGGAAAGGGATATGATTTCCTCACACAAATCAGATACAAAGGAAAAGGACCTCTAAATGACACAAGATGAGGGGTTATTGAACCTATACCCATGGAGTTATGGAATACTAGAGATAAAATAGGACTGGGTTTTAATGCTAAAACTGATAAACCCACTTCAAAAGAGAGTCCACACTCAGATAAAGGGAGTGATGAAACATATGAACTAGATCAGTGGTCCTATGAAAGATTGTTACATGCTGGCGCACAGGACCCCAACTATCAAGGAGAATGCTATGTACCAAGATTTGAAGTACCACAAGATGTTCACACCCCTTTACTAGCACAACCTCCCATTCAAGAGGTAGGAGACACCATAGCAACAATAACTCAAGAGGTACCCCGACAACAAAATTTACATCCTAACTGGGGGCAATTGGTCACAATTTTACATATCCTTGATCTACCCCACTTTGATCTACAAGAAGCTAACCGAGTACATCAGATAACCATTGCTGATTTCTTAAACAGATCTGATGATGATATAACAGACTCTCAGGACTATGAATGGGAAGATCTATCTATCGCCACTGAAGATATTGGAATAGATACAATTCACATGTTTGCAGCTCCCTCAGCTCCCAGTAAATGATCTGACACTCCTCCAAGTGATATTGATCCTCCTGAAGTGGAAGAAGAGTTCCTTCCCCCGATCATTGATGGAGACACTGGTGAATACATAAGTCTAGAATAATTTCATACACTACAAGCAAGGAGCCTCCTTTTACGGAGAGACGATGATGAGATTTCTACTGAAAAGTCACTAGAGTTTGATCTGAATATGACTAACAACGACCCTTTTAATGATGATATCACTCTTATTGATCTAAATATTGAAGAAATTAACTTAATAGATCATGTCATGTCAGTTAATGGTCTTGATTCTAACATGATGATGTCCTTCCCAGAGACTGACTCCCTAACATTGGTACTTCCTGACCTAATTGATTGGACTGAAACATATCCTACTCCTATCCTCAAATTTCCCAATGACCACACCCTATCTTGTTATCTCAATGCTTGTGAACCTTACCCTTCTTCCACCAATGCAAGGAGCGAGAACATGTCACAGGAGGATATCAGGTTTCTTAGTCAAAAACTAAAAAATAAAAAGAAAAAGTAGACTGATGGTGAAAACCACTCTGTGGCAGTATTAGATCCCAAAAAAGTAAAGAAAAAAGACGTATCCAATGGTGAAAACCTCTCTAAGGCACCAGAGGATGAGATTCTTGATATCCTTCCCGAACACTTTCAGGAAAGGTCCTCAGTACTTATTGAACCAACATAACCAGTAAATTTGGGCACTGTTAACAATCCTCAAATAATACACCTTTCACAATCCTTATTAGAAAAGGAGAAGATAGTTCACAGAGTTCCTAAAGGAGAAGAAGATTAAATTTGCATGGTCTTATACGGATATGCCAGGGCTAGATCCTAATCTAATCATGCACCACTTATCTATAGCTCCTGGGATCAAGCCCGTAAAGCAAAAAATTAGAAAGATGCATCCTCATGTTGCATTATTGGTAAAAGCAGAGCTAGAAAAATTGTTAAAAGCAGGATTTATCAGAGTCATTGCATATGCGGGATGGATTTCCAATGTGGTCTTGGTGTCTAAATCTGATAAATCTATCAGGAGCTATACATAATTTAGAGACTTGAGCAAAGCATTTCTGAAAGATGACTTCCCTCTACCTAACATAGACATGGTCATAGATCTTACAGTAGGCTTCCATATGTATTCATTAATGGATGGATTCTTGGGCTATAATCAAATCAAAATTGCCCCCGAGGATCAAGAGAAAGCCGCATTCACATGCCCATGGGGCACCTTTTGCTGGAATGTCACACCTTCCAGGTTAAAGAATGCTGATGCAACATATCAAAGAGCCATGAAAACAATATTCCATGACTTGATACACAAGAACATGGAGGACTACGTAGATGAAACTTTGGCTAAATCCAAAGAAAGAGGTACTCACATTGCTGACCTAAGAAAGATATTAGATCAATGGAGCAGTTTCAACTCAGGCTCAACCCAAAGAAATGTTCCTTTGGGTTCCAATCAGGGAAACTCCTAGGATTCATTGTTTCAGCAAAAGGAATTGAGGTAGACCCTACTAAAGTTAAGGCTATACTAGAGATGGATCCTCCACGCAACATCAGTCAAATGAGGACACTACAAGGAAGACTCTACTCCATCAAGAGATTCATGTCCCAATTTGCATATAGGGCCCAACCCTTTACTAAGTTACTACATAAAGGGGTTACCTTCAAATGGGATGAACACTGCGAAGCAAACTTTAGAGAATTGAAGGGATACCTAGCTACTCCTATTCTTATAGTGCTTATTCATGGAAAGCCCCTACTCCTATACAGTTCAGCTATAGCTACATCCCTAGCAGTATTACTAGCACAAGAAGATGAAATAAAGAAAGAAAGAGCTATCTACTACATTAGTAGAACACTGGTCACTTATGAGCTCAATTATAGCATTATTGAAAAAGCATGCTTAGCAGTCGTCTTCGCATCACAAAAAATAAGGCACTACATGCTATCTCATATAGTAAAGCTCATTGCTAAGAATGATCCTCTAAAGTACCTTTTGAGCAAAACAACATTAATAGGACATTTGGCAAAATGGGTCTTGATTCTAAGTGAGTTTGACATTGAATATGTAGAATGGAGAGCTATCAAAGGATAGGTCCTTGCAGATCAATTGGTTGATTCACCACTATAGGATGATGAACCCTTACTCATTGAACTCCCTGATGAAAAAATCATGCATCTCACTAAATATCCATGGAAGATGTACTTTTATGGTTCATTCACTCAACAAGGATCTGGAGCAGGGGTCCTATTCATAACTCCTCAAGGTTACAAGATTCCCAAATCTTACAAATTGATGTTTTCATGCACCGACAATATTTCAGAATATGAAGCATTGGTAAATGACCTTAAGCTAGCTATGAAGTGGAAGATCATAGATTTACATGTATATGGTGACTCCCAACTAATTATCAATCAAGTCAATGGGGAGTATCAAATAAAGGAAGAAAAGTTGATGCCCTACAAGCAACTAGTTGATGACCTAAAGAAATACTTTGTCTTCGTTACCTTCCAGCAGATACCAAGATCAGAGAACAGAGCTGCTGACGCTATGGCTACCTTGGAATCCATGTTACAACTAGAAGAATATCAATTCCGCTATGACTTCTTGGTGGAAGAAATATCCTATCTTGCCTTTGATACCCCTGAGTACCATGTAATATGTGCTTTGAATACCCCAGACCAATCTCGGTATGCCTTTATCATTGCTTACCTTTCCGACCAAACTATCCCTAATAATCTATCCAAAAATGAGAAAAGATCCCTAATTAGGACAGCATCACATTACATCCTCATAACTAACAACCTATAGCGATACGGTCTTGACGATACACTTCTTCGGTGTTTAGAACTCGAAGAGTCTGATCTAGCATTAAAAGAAGTCCACGAAGGAGTATGTGGGTTACACTCGAATGTCTTTTCATTAGCAAAGAAACTACTCAGAGTAGGATATTATTGGCCTACCATGGAGAGAGATGCTATTAAGTTTTCAAAAGCATGTCTTAAATGCCAAACACATGGAAATCTTATCCATGCTCCCGCTAGAGAACTTATACCTTTCATAACACATTGGCCATTTCAGGAATGGGCCTTTGACTTGATTGGACAAATATATCCCAACTCTTCAAATGGACACAAGTTCATCATTACAGCCACTGAGTATTTCAAAAAGTGGGTCGAGGCCATGCCGCTAATCAAAGCCACTGGCAAACAGGTGGCTATTTTCATTCTGAACTACATTATTTGTAGATATGGGATACCCTCTTCAATTGTAACAGACAATGGGGGCCAATTTAAAAATCAATACATTGACGATCTTTGTGAACAGTTCCATATCACTCAACATTGCTCCTCAATCTATTATCCTCAAGGTAATGGACAGGCTGAGGCATCCAACAAGAATATTCTCAAAATCCTACACTGAACTGTAAGTAAGTTTGGCAGAGATTGGCATCTACAACTAAATCTGGCACTATGGGCCTATAGAACAAGCATAAGAAGACCAACTGGAGCCACACCATTTTCTCTAGTCTATGGCACTGAAGCAGTACTACCTATTGAGGTTGAAATCCCATCTTTGCAGATATCTTTACAAGGTCTTGTTACTGACGAGCAATACCTCATAGATAGGGTAAATTCTCTGGAATTTCTAGATGAGCACAACAAGCGTTCGATCACCTCAAAGTATATCAAGAACGTATGTCCAAAGGCTATAAAAAAAGGTAAATCCATGCAAGTTTGAAGTGGGAGATCTCATCCTCAAGGAGAATCCTAAGAACCAACCAAACAGGGAGCAAAAAGGAAAGTTTGAACCTTACTGGCTGGGACCATATGTTATCACTGCTACTTTTCGGACTGGAGCTTATCACCTGGCTACATAGGAGGGAGATGTTCTTCTAGATCCTATCAATACTCTACATTTGAAGTAGTTCTACTCTTGATGTTCGGCTAGCAGAGCCTATACAACAAAAAGTTCTTGCAAAATACCAAAAACATTTAGAAAATTGATCCTGAAGAAATCCAAAAACAATGGAAAAGGTCCTACAAAAAGGGTATCCTTGGTGAAAACCTGGCAAACAGGTGCCTTGATACTACAAAAATATTCAAAAAAGAAAAAATAGAAAAAAAATTGAAAAAGAGAAAAAGTGCCTTGATGAGCACTTGGTAAAATAGGCATCTTGGTAGCAAAAATAAAGAAAAGATCTTGCTAAGTGGTGAAAACCTGGCAATCATGCATCACTTATGTTCTACACTCAATCTATCAAAGCATTACTAATACTAGGCCTTTATAATTTTACCTGTGCTCATATGGTGACTTCATTTTCCTAAATGGCTATCTTATCCTCGCTTGGGATTTGTCTACATTTACGTCTTAGGAATAATTCATTCTACACTGGGGGCATCTTTGCTAGTTTGGTAGGTTGCGGTTGCTAGGTTTCTCTAGGATGGTTTGCCTCATGAACACAATGTTTCTTGATACATGCAAAACAAATGTCACCTTTTCAAAACAAGTGTGTCTTTTCAAACATCACATATCCAGACATGACATTTACAGTGACAGCATTCCTACGAGGCTATATTGGATCGCAAACATGAACAAATTATCCTCTCAATGAACAGACATGGAACACCATATTTCTTGTATTACAATTTTTTGATTGATGAATCTTTACTATGTTTGACAGATGAATAAACAAGTACTACTTAAACACACAGTTTGGTATTTGTTTGATTATGATTCTTTCATGTCCTGATGATGTTTTCAACTAGGGGCATCTAAGTAATTATAAATTTTATTTGATTGATTCACCATTGATGATTTGTTATGTCTTCTTAGTTACTCAATGACGTCTGTGCAAAGACAAAGAGTCACAAGGATAGGGGGCATAATGTTTTCTTGGTTTTCTGCGTATAGTGATTGTTTCAAATGATCTTATAAATTTCACCTACCTTGGATGTTTATGATAAGAGCTGCCACTATGGGTGGATAGCTACATATATCTCGATCTTCGTTATGTGTAAACTATGGTGAGGTTGAAACAATTTCCTTGTCTATTTTCTGATCCAGGTTCTCACTAAGGTATACGAATCATAATGTACCCAAGGATATGAATTTTCAACGTCATTGCAGGTCCAATATCTTTCCTTAATCAGAATCTGGTATATTAAAAGGAAGGTGACTATTTTGTTATCCCGGCTTCTATGCCTTGATGCATAAGTCTATATCTGACATTTCAATAAAACATAGTATTCATACTTTCATAATATTAGTGGGTATTAGTGATTGTTGTACTATTAGGTGGTATCCATTCCAAAAGCTTTCCCAATGATGATAAAGAGCTATACATTTGCATACCAGTGACAAAGTCCTAAGAGTCCGCATATATTTGCATTTAGAGATTACATGATACATTTATAAAGGCAATAAAATGCATAAAGCCTTTTTTTTTTGTGCTCAAAAAATGCTTTCTATCTTCTTCTAAATCAAGTTAATTACATCATCCATATTACTGATATCAAAATATCATTGCACATCCATAGCATACATTTTGCATTCATGAAAATAAGTAACAGGAAAATACAAAAATAAAGCATCTGTGTATTGCATTTTTATTTTTTCATCCTAAGTGCATCCATACATCTATATTGCATGAAGGGAAAAATAAAAAGAAACATACAGTTTCATTTTCACATGAGTATCATTTAAAACATATTTATCAGTAATCACGTCAAATCAAAATGATGTCTAAATCTAACTCATCAAGAGACCAAGATATCATCACATGTGCAAAGTACATCTACCACATCTATCAAAGAAAAAGGAACTCATGAAACATGTTAGAATCAGGAAGCTGCATCAGATATATATATATCAAAACATGGTACAGATCAAAATATGGAACAGTATGCATAAAGAGTATCAGAGTACTAGTGAGGCCGAATAAATCAGATATACATGTATGAATGTCATATACAAAAGTGGATCTCAGAAGGATCCAGATATACAAATGTCAGGTCAAGATATACATATAAATGGTACAAAAATCAACTCTACCCCGCCCCTCTCCCTGATAAGGAGGAGGCAGTACAAAAGGAGCTTCTCGAGGTGGCATGGCCTCCTCTGACAGCTAAGTCACTCAAGAAAAGAAAGGTGCTCTCTAACCCTTAGGCACTGCTGCATGATATAGGGCATAGTAATATGTGGCCCTCTGCCCTTGATGAACCATTGTCTGGGTATGTGTATCTCTCTCGGCTCTGAGCATCTCACCCTACCTATCCCTCTTTGCTCTCAGTCTCTCCAGCTGTATATCCCTGTCTGCAAGTAAGGCATCTACAGTAGTAACTCGGGCCTCCAACACTGTAATCCTAGCTCGGAACTGCTCTCTCTCCTACTCACATCTAGATAGAGGATCTCCGTCTCTACCTGTATCCTACTCCTGGGACCTATCCTGTCCTCTGTCTGGTGGTCTATCCTATGACCCCTAATGCCTTTGTTGCTTCTACTCTCCTATAAGCAATGGACTAATATCTCTTCAAGGAGCTACAAATCTAAATCTCTGGTGCCTACCCTACCCACTGCCACTAGCTCCACCTATATCAACAGCCTCACCACTACCACCCCTATCATATCCATCATGATCATCATCGAGAGGAAGATGCCTGCCATATCTACCATCCCTGCCACCATCACAACCTCCATGCCTATGAGGATCCCTATCTCTCTGGGCACCTCCCCTACCCTTGGCTAGTCAATCATCAGGATCATAGTCAAAGGGGTCCTCTATGCGAGGAATGATTTCCTCAGGAACAGTGAACCGAGGAAAGGGGTACTGAAGCATCTCAATAGCATATCCATCAGACACACCTGCATCAACTACATCAGGGTGAAGATCCCAGTCTACTCCAACCATATCCCAGATCTCCTGGTGTGTCATCTCATACTATAACTATGCACCCCATAATGGTGTCTCATCTTTGGTCTGGGCAATATACAGTAATATCCTCTGTTCTACCCTGCCGATGACCGTACTGTCTCAACACTGTAGCGACCATGAACCGCTCCACAACATATCTAGTCCTGCCTATGAGATATCGGCTCTACCATAAGTAAGGAACCTGTTGTGCATATAATTTCCACACCTCACAATCTAAATATGACCACCAAACAACCTCAGTCATATCATCAAACAAATGGCACCAATACTCAAGCTTGCCCAGATGGGGCTACTGAAGAAGACCTGCATACATATAAACATAGGGCTGCTCTGGTGCCCTTTGTTTGTCTACAATCAGCTATGTCACAGGGATGTGCTCCTTGGCCCAAATCTAGAGAATAAGGATCCCAACAGTCATACTCCGTGTATAGTGGTATACTATCTCATGTAGCTCTTTGTACATGTGGGCTAAGATACAGCTACCCCATGCAAATATCTATCGGTGGGTAACCATCTGCTCTATCATATCTACCCAACTGACCATAAATCCATGCTGACCCATATCTGGCACTAGGATGCCACCTACCAGACCTTCTAAATACGCAGATAATCGATCGTAATGATCGACCATTTAGTCCCACGACAGATATCTTCGGTCAACGGTGTCGTCCTGGAAATATCTATGAGCAACACCAATGGCCACGCCAGCTCTCAACTCAAATAATACCTCATGCATGATCATCATCATGTGAAGTATCTGCCAGACGTCCTTGGGAGTCACTGTGATCTCACCAGTCAAAAAATGAAAGGTGTTTTTCTTTGAGTGCCATCTCTCGGCAAGACCAGTCAACAACCCATGGTTTACCCCGATCTCGGGTAAACCCATCAAAGAATGTAATCCACATCGGATCACAATAGTCTTCTCATCATCAGACAATAGTCTAGACAATGCCAGCACACAACCAAGGTAAGTGCCATGAAATGCGACTACCTCAAACTAGGTCTATTTTGGACAAAAATGACAAAATATCATTATCTATCTACAACAAAGGGGCAAGCTCCTAATCAGCTAAGTAATTCAAAGTTCACGGTAGGAAAATGGGTCAAATAGATTAAAATTCTAATTCTCCTAACTGGATGCGATTATGAAATAGAAGGGTGCGATCCATTTTACCAGATGCGACCCGGGGAATACAGGATGCGATCCTAGATACCAGGTATGAGCCTAAGTAGACAGGGTACGACACACTAATGAATTTCACCTAAAAACAAGACAAAAGCAACAAAAATAGATGTGATTTAGGGTATCCTAGATACGATGCAGGAATCCAGAAAAATTGGATGTGATCTAGGAAAAACTGGATGCGACACAAGATTTGTAGGTTGTGATCTAGAATCCTGGATGTGATACAAAATGGAAAGGGTTGTAAAAGCTACAGAAATGCATAAATTTGAAATTTGTAAAATTCACAGGGTAGTTTTTCGAGCACTTACCAGAGGTGGGTAGTTGGCCAGGCGCTGATGTCGGTGACTCATCTCAAAATGATGCTTCCTCATAGGGACTACCATATTCTCTGTAGAGCTCTCTGAATTACTATCAAGGAAAGTGAAAATGAATAGTGAAATGGTAAATTTTGCATGACTTATATTGGTCTTTTAAGACATTTAGGAGTTCTAAAACTCCTCCCGGGCAACTACAACTACATTTCTGTTCTCTTTTTGATCAATCAGAAACCAAATCAAAGGTGCATAAGATGTTTTCAGCAGCACAGTACCATTCTTACGACAAATTTGGAAA
Organism: Thuja plicata; assembly: GCA_018584345.1. NCBI lineage: Eukaryota > Viridiplantae > Streptophyta > Pinopsida > Cupressales > Cupressaceae > Thuja > Thuja plicata. The sequence goes on from MU226511.1 coordinate 562,683, forward strand.
CTTTAGATTTTCTTCATTTGTTCCAAACATTGGTCAAAATTGCATATTTTATTATAAATCTTGGTCTAACATCATTTTATCAGTCTCAACACTCATATTTTCATGTAATTAACTTGGTACTCATGTGTTTATTTTTAAACACAGCTTCTTTTCCACTTCTTCTCTTCCATTCTTTCTTGTCCTAACCGCTTCCTGCAAGTGATACGTTCTTTCAACTGAGGGATTTTATTCTTTTCCTTCGATTTCGTTCCCGAGGGAGCATGATCACACTATCAATCAATTAAATTTTTTCTCAAAACTACATTAAAATGACTTCATTATCAAACAAACTAGGGGCATAACAGTTTCCTTGACTAAAGTCAAAACTGTTGGATAGAAAGCTTTGGTTCTCATAACTTGGATATCTTGTGTCTCCTCATTTTAAAAGATTCTTACTAAGCTCCTGGTAGCTTCTTACTGACTTTTGGATGACAACCAAGTTTAGAATCAGTATTACCAATCTTTGGATGACAACCAAGTTCAAAATTGGTATCTTTAGAATCTTTTTATTGATCTTTGGACGACAATCAAGTTCAAAATCAATTTCTATTAGTTTGGTTCAATAAAGTGTGAGACTGATCTCATCAACATTTCGTTTGACAACCAAGAATGGAATTCTCATTCTTTCTGAAGTCAAAATCAAAAACTATCTTTGAATCAATGCGCTGCTTGCACATCAATTCAAAGAGGGGAAAATGTAACCACCTAAATTTGGTCTGTTCAAACTATGGACCCTATTTTCTGTAAGTGTGATCATAACCCCAATTATGTCCAAACGACCCTGTTATTGCTTGGCATAATTCTTTTTAAATCAATTTAATCTCCTAAAGTGATCAAATCACTAAATTATTTACTTTTAGCCAAAATCAAAATCAATCAAATACATGGCTAAAAATGATTAATTTGCTATGAATTAAATAAATCCCTAAATCAATTATCCACTTGCAATGAACCCATTCCCCTAGCCTATTTAATTTTATTAAAATGGCTATAGTCCTCTTAATTATTAAAAATAAATAAAATAATTAAATAATTAAATCCTATTTTTAAATGAATTAAATAAGTTTAATTCATTTTATTTATATTCCCTTAAACCCCAACCTAACCTATCTCAACCACTTCTACCCTGGGTTCTAACCCATATCAACCTATTCCCCCATGCTAATCTAATCCTAATTCTAATTCTAACCCTAACCCACCTCCTAATGTTGTCACATTCCATTAAGGAATGATTAACAACTCAACCCACTTGAGAAAGTCAAGGAATCTCAAGATTCCTTCCTCAA
>MU226511.1:564289-599940 GCA_018584345.1 Thuja plicata
AGTTTATGCTTATGCATTGTTATAATGTCCATTTTTAGACTAATATGCATTGTTCATTGAATAATAGTTTGTTTTTAATCAAATCTTTCATGCTAGGTTGTTTATGTCACTGGTATTTAGCATAAATCTTAGGGATTTTATGTTATTTGCTACACTCATCCTAGTTAGAAAGCAATAAGTCAAATTTATGGTTTATATGCTCATTAACCCTTATTTTTCACTAACAGAATGACTTATTGAAGTGTTGTGTTGCAGATAACAGGTGCACAAATATACACACACAAATATTAGTATAAAATTTTTTGAACCGTTGAAGATTTTTTCATTCCACCATTCCTCTATCTTTGAGATACAATTCTTATCTTTTAGCCACATCTTTTCAAACTTAAAATGTTTTTTTATTGTATATTGGATTCTTCTAAACTTAGGCTAATTGGAAAATGGTGTGATCTTTTAGTTTCCATTATGCTAGTTTTGAAATTGAGATTGAAATTTTCAAAGCTTCCTAAAAAGAAAAATCTATCTAATAATCTGCTATAAAAATTGGTCCAGTCTTCTTATTTGACCAAGTAAAATTCTCATTATTTGTGGTATCTCCGATCCTTTGATATGTTCTATCCAGTTTTTAAATTCAATCATAGTCTGAGTAAGCTTCCTTGATCCTCCAAATTTTTCTTCTAAATATAGTATGGCATTAAATTATCCTCCTAAGAATATATTATCCTCTCTATAATATTAATGAAAGTCCCAATTTCAGCCCATATATTTATTTTTTCATGTAGAAATTTGGGTCCATATGTCTTAAATATTATAAATTGTAAATTACTCCTTATGTTTGTTGCAAATTAGTTCATTCAGGAGTGTTTTGGAACACTTTAGGGTTGTCATTTATGGAAACACATCTATTATGGATGATCGCTTGGTGTAAAACATATTTTTGGACTTATAGCTTGCAAAATGACTAAGTCTAGAAAGCAGAATTATAGAGTATGTCAGTACAATTTTGGTCAGCGAGCACAAAATATGGTGAATGAAGAAATACAAGATTAGGAAAATCTATTTTGGGATGTAGATGAATTTTAGTTAACATTGCTTGTGATTTGGTATTGATCGCAATAAGTTATAGTATGTTGAAGACATGCGAAGATAGAGTAACAGTGATACATGAAAGATCAAAGGTTGCGAGAATTGAGGGAGTATAATGCGGATTCCAAACATTCTATGTTGGATTCAGATTGATGATTACCTATTTTTTGATAGTGTATGATAGGTGACTTGGAATTTAATTTTTGAATAAGTTTTAACTGTATTTTGTGATGTATTGGAAGCTGACTAGACATATAATGATGTATATATAGGAAGAGATTTTTGAGAAGTGAAGTATGGATATGTATGGTATGTGATGGAATGTATGGATGCAAATAGATGAATGCATCATGTTGTCAAAATCAGGCAGATGGTGATGCAAGCTACAACTAGAGCTACCAAAGCATAGTAGATGCTTGTATTGTTTATTTCTGATAAATCATTGTAACCAAATCATATTTTTGATTGTATGAGTAGTGAGCTCAGTATACCTTTAATAGGGTTTTTGTAATCCTCTAACAAGGAAATGTGCTAATGTAATAATCATCTCCTAGCAGGTCTAGGTCTTCTAATAGGGACATAATACTGTTAGTACATATTTATGGGTACCATCCCCACCGGGATTTTCCCTTGGCCAGGGTTTCCTCGACAAAAAATTCATGGGATTATGAGTTGTTTGTTTTGTGTTCAGGCTCTTTTCATTTTAACATTTATCTGGTTAAGGTGGAATTTATTAAGCTTAGGTTTAAAGTGTTGTAATGTTGATTCACCCACCCTCTTAGTATTACTTAATCCTAACGATTGGTATTAGATCTTTTGGCCCTTGGAAAGAAAGTCTAATAGCTTAAGGGAAACCAAGATGGATTCTAAAATTTTGGAAGGAAAATTTGAAGAAGCACTTGAAGACCTTGATAAGGCTAAAGAAGAGAATGGTGAATTGAAATTCAAATTGAGAAGAGCAGAAAGTTTCATCAAGAAACTGAAGGAACAACTTGAACTATCCAGGATTCAGAGACAAGATCTTATGGATAAGATAAAAGAGGATTTAGACAGTGAGACATCAGATCAAATAAAAAATCTTGAACAAGAGAAAGATGCTTTGAATCTTGATCATGAAACTACTTCCTTTCATGTGGATAAAGAGATTCAAGAGGAAAATGGTGATAGAAACAAAATTTAAGAAAACTTAAAAGATGTAAATATTTAGATGAGACAAATCAAGACAGAACTTGATCACTGCAAGAACACATATCTAGAATTAGAGAAATATAATCAAATCATTAAGGGATAAATTTTTGAGGCTAAGAAACATATTGAAAAAATTCATATGAGAAGTGATAAGATTGATGAACAAAGAGATGGACAGAAACCTAAAGGATACATGATTGGAGTTGGCTTCAATGAAGCTGAATGTTCAAAGACTCGGGAAGAAAAGAATGAAGAAAAGGTTGATGAAGAAATACCTACTCTTGAAGAACCTAAAGAAAATATCAGACCTTTCAAAGGTAGATGTTTTGTATGCAACAAGATTGGACACATGAAGAGAGATTGCAAAGGTAAAGCTCCTTACAAACACTTTTCAGGATATTGTTTCAATTGTAATGCATTTGGAAATAAGAAGGTAGAATCCAGGAAACCCGATCAATCAAGAATCAAGAAAGATTATAATAGGGAAGGAACAACAACCAAGATCACATGTTAAAAATGCAATAAATTTAGGCACATTGCAAAGTATTCCAAGTTGTAGGTTAATCAGAATAGACCACCTCCTACATGCTGCAAATGTCATAATCTAGGACACATAGAAAAGTTTTGCAGATACAACAGAACTAAGAATAGAAGTGGTCCTCCACCTATTGATACAAAGAAGAGTATTGGTGATGTTAAGAGTATTGAAAAATAATTTAACAGTCATTTCAGAAAAGAAAATATAAATAGTGGTAAGGTATGGAAGGTAAAGGAATTAAGTGAGGAAATGGTTTAGGGAGAGTCAGTAAATGCTCCTAAGTCTTCGCCTGATGTAGACATTTTGACATTAACCTAGATGGCCAAGCATGGCCTTAGGGGGAGCATTGGAAGGACTCATCTAAAATTTATCTAGCCCCTAATTTTGAGGAATAAGATCTTGCGAGCTTAGGGAGAGTATGTGGAGATATTATGGAACCTATATATGTGATTGCATAGCTTTAGAATCTATATCATATGATTTCCAAATTTTTAATCAACTCGACTAGGTGCAAAGATGAGTTTATTGGGAACTATGTCATTTCTTTACTCAACGAAGTATAAGGTCAATAAAAACAACTTTTCTAAACATCATTCGAAGAACAAAGCCTAGGGATAACCTGGATTTGAGCTGAGAGAAGCAAAGAAGAAAGGTTGTTGAGCATTTGATTGAAGCTAAAATTCACATAATTAACAGATAAAAGGTATTTAGATCATTTGCGAAGCATTGGTTATGGATACTCCATTGATTATTGATACCGCCGAAAGGGCTAGGTACAAATTCAAAAAATATCCACTCAAATAAAAATATGATATGAAAGGTGAATTTTCACAAACACCATACGGTGTTCTACATGTCGAAGACATTAGGGCTTACATTCACTGTAAGTATGAGTCTCTGGGAGACTTTGCGATTTATAAAGCGATGAAGGACATGATTGGAGTAGATGTTAAGATGAAAGACAAGTTCGTACATCTTTAGAACCTTAGTATAATGTGAATGACTGAACTCTATGAATTTGATGAAGAGGAATGGATTAAGATAATTTTGAGTAGAGTTCACGACCAATTCATTTGGCTCAAAGATCAGCTAGTGAAGATTTGCAGTGACTTATTCATGGTATAACATATTTGGACAACTCTAGTGTTATCCCTATCACGGAGAAGGACACAAAGAAAAGGTGGAGACCCTAACGCATTCGTGATGGATAAGAGAGCGATGAACATTAATGAAATATTTTAGCAAGATGTTAGATTGGTTTCAATGATTCTTGGATACAAATTACACTACATCAACCAACCTAACTTGGTATCCGCAGTAGTGGTTATGATGACATATATAATGATGAACAAAAATGTTAAGTATAACCTTTGAAAAATACTTGCACAAATAGTTTTGGAGAATGTGAAGCAAATTAAGAAGGATAAGTCAAAGGCATTCAAGTTTGGGTCTCTATTGATACATATGTATATTCATATTGTACAGAGTTTTCCTGGTATGCACCCTAGAGCTTGGAAGGAAAAAGAACCCACAGGAATTCAGATCACACAGAGCTATAGAAGACAAAATAGTAAATGGGTTGATGGTGAATTATTTAGGATGATCAAAATCTTGTAGACACAGATGAAGGAAATAATGAGGATCGCTGAGGCATTGGTAGAAAAATACAAGGATACAATCTTTTTCATGGTTGAAACTGATTGTGTTTTCTTTGAGGTAGTACAAGATAGGATGAAGTTGTCTTATCATTTGGGATATGAAGTCATTTATGAGGTCTTGACCATGAAATTAGAACATATTCTATCCTTAGAAATTGATACATCCAAAGAAATATGGGGCACCTATGAAGAGAAGTATGTGAATATGCAACAAAGAGAAAAGTAGAAAATGTGGTAGATGATCTTGCAGCCAAGGCTAGTATAAAAAATTAGGAGATGAAAGAGGTAAAAAAGAAGATGAAAAAAAGTTCTTATGGATTGGAGAGAACTTCTTCTACAACCCTTCCACCTCCTACTGTAATTAATGTACCAGAACCCACACCTATACAACTAGAGAGAACATTGCATGAAGAGAAACTCATGGAATTTCATAGAAGGAACACAAGGCCCACCAAATAGGACTCTCCACCAAAGAGATAGTGGAGACAAGTTGAAAAGAAGAAAGGAGAAGAGAAGAAAGGTTCAGAGAAGAGCTCAGATATGAAACAACTCTTGAAGCATGACATAAAGATACTGGCGAAGAGGGTAATTGTGTAGGGAAGCTTATCTCATTGATTATATACAATGAGAGGTATGATGCATCTGATAAAATTTTGATTGAGGACATGGTCATAAATCATTTTGTTTCATTTAAAAAGCACTTGTTAAAAATTGAAGGCAATATACCAAAGGAACTTTATGAGAAATTCGAAATACAGAAACAACTTTATCAGAGATTGAAGATGAAGAAATTAGAGTACAAGAAGTTGAAGATATGTTACCTCTTGTTTTTATCAAGGAAATGGAAAAGTTATTAAATGCTTTGAAACCTTTGTTGAGAACCAAGTCAAGATTGGTGAAGATAATTGGGAGAAAGTATGATGAAGTTATTGAGGAAACACAGAGGTAGTTGATAAGGTTTTGATGGGAACCGAACTATATAAGTCCTCACCTCCCAAGGCTACTTAGCCTAAAGTTCTAAAATGTGAGTCATCAAGGATAGCTTCTGTAAACCTTGACACAGCAAAGGATGAAGACAATAGCCAATTTTTCAGTACTATAAAGAAACCACATTTCTTTGTTTCTAGTGTGCCTATAAATTTGGACAATTTACAGGATGTTATTGATCCTTTTGAGAATAATACTAAAATTTATGAAGGAAGCATTGATCTAATAGTGGCAGAGAAAGAAGAGATGAAAGTGAGCCAAAGATGAAGTAGAAAAGGAAGCAGTAAATAAAGTTGAAGTGAAACAACAAACTTTTGCATCTGTTTCTTCATCTTTATTGTTGGCAAGTGGATATAGAACTCTAAGCACTGATTTTGAGAGTATGGATGAGGATGAGTTGATGAAGCTATCCTACATCACATTTCTAAAAGTGAAGGACAGATCTGAGAAGAAACGTGAGAAGAATTCAAGTTTAATGGAAAGAGAAGTTCACATTGTCAACAAACTCCTACCTATACCTCTTGCTTTCCAATCAAAGGACAATGAAGAGAATTTGAACAAAGTATTGGATGACTTTGATAGTTATTATGAGTCCTTAGAAAATATTTTTGAAGAGAAGGCAGAGAATAAGTACCTTGCAAAGAAGTTGGAGGAAGTATGAAAGTCTATTTATTGGGACTTAGGCATACTCAACAAAACCATATCTAAGGAAAAGAGTTGTGTTTTGCATAGTAGTAGAAAGTTATACAGTTACTATATAAACCCTATCAGACATCTTAAAAACATTGAGGATATAATAGAAAAGGAAAGAAAGACTATGGACAAGTCAATGAACAGTTGTGAGACGTCCTCACACACCATATTGGAGTTAGAAAGAGAAGTGTCTAGGATATTGGACAAGTTGAGTTTTTTGGATATAGAGAAAGGAAGAGTTGTGGGAAGATTTGGTATGTTGAAGAGTTTAATTAGTCCTAAGTTATCAGCTATTAAGATCCACCTTTCAGACATGGAGAAAACAAAGCAGGGCCTCACTAGATACATGTCTACCGAGCTAAAGGTAGCAGAGAAATCCTCTTTTTCATTGAATGGACTAATTTGTGTGAGTCAGATACTGGTAAAGAATTGATTAGAGGAAGTGAAGATCTTTGAAAGGGACTTCCAGGATGTGCTAAAGAAGGTATAAAAATTTTTGGTAAGAAATTTTGTTATTCTACATTTTTGTATAGGTTTTCCATTAATGTCAAAGGGGGAGAAGAGAAGATATGAAAAATGTACATATAAGAGATAGAGTAATATGTAAAGGAGTTATAGAAGTGCAATTTATATTCTTTTTGGTATTGTCACTTAGTCATTTTTTGCTAAGTGTTGCTATCAATACCAAAGGGAGAGATTGTTGGAAAGTGGTTCATTCAAGAGTGTTCTGGAACACTTTAGGGTTTTCATTTATGGAAACACATCTGGTATGGATGATCACTTGGTGTAAAACACAGTTTTGGAGTTATAGCTTCAAAATGACTAAGTCTAGAAAGCAGAATTACAGAGCATAACAGTACAACTTTGGTCAGTGAGAAACATATACGGTGAATTAAGACATGTGATCTTAGGAGAAGCTATTTTGGGATGTATATGAATTTCAGTTAACATCGATGGTGATTTGGTATTGATCAAAGTAAGTTGTACTATATGTTGAAGACATGTGAAGACAGAGTAACAATGATACAAGAGATATGAAAGGTTATGATGATTGAGGGAGTATAATGTGGAGTCCAAACATGCTATGTTGGATTCAGATTGAGGATTACCTATGTTTTGATAGTGTATGATCGATGACTTGGTATTTACTTTTTGTATAAGTGTTAACTCTATTTTGTGATTTATTGGAAGTCGTCTCGACATATAATGATGTATACATAGGAAGAGCTTTTTGAGAAGTGAAGTATGGATATGTATGGTATGTGATAGAATTTATTGATTCTAAAAGATGAATGCATTATGATGTTAGAATTAGATAGATGGTGATGTGAGCTACAACTGGAACTACCTAAGTATAATAGATGCTTGTATTGTTCATTTCTGACAAATCATTGTAACATAATCATATTTCTGATTGTATGAGCGGTGAACTCAATATACCTTTAAAGGGTTTTCGTATTCCTCTAACAAGGAAATGTGCTAATGTAATAATTATCTCCTAATATGAACTCGGTCTCCTAATAGGGACATAATACTTTTATTATGTATTTGTGGGTACCATCCCTACCAAGGCTTTCCCTTGGCCAGGGTTTTATCAACAAAAAATTCATGGTGTTTTGAGTTGTGTGTTTTGTATTTATGTTCTTTTCATTTCAACATTTATATGGTTAAGTTGGAATTTATTAAGTTTAAGTTCAAAGTGTTGTAATACTTATTCACCCCCGTGTTAGTATTAATTAATCCTAATAATGTTCTTGACCCTACTCGCAATCCAGTTTGAATTACTATCTATCATATCTAGTGTAAGGAATCTAGGGTTCCATATAACACTAACACCTCCAGATGCTCCTTCTAAGTCTACCCCTTTGACCTCCCATAGTCCTCATTTTTTTCTATGGGTCCCATACCTTCCTGTCCTAATTTAGTTTCCTATTTTAAGAATAGGTCTGCCTCATGTTTGGATAAGCACCTTTTGAATATGTGTTATTTGTTTGGGGCATTTTTTCCCTAACTGTCCTTGAAATTATCTTCAAGGCTGTTTGGGGAGGATCTTCCCCTTCCCTATATTCAGAATCGGTATAATTTTAACTTGACCATAAGCCTCTATCTTTCTGTCTCAGCACTTTAAGAGACTTCCTTCCTCATTTGAAGTTTTGTTTAGCACAATCAAGCGATGATTTTCCATCATATTTTTACACAGCCCTATCATTTCATGTATTTTGGGTTAATCTCTAATGTATATCTCATGGTCATCCCATTGAAAGGAAACTAAGTGTGTAGAAAATAGTTCCCTACACTAAACTCCCGAGGAGAGGATAGTGCAAATTCAAATTTAAACCATTTGGTAAAAAACCCCAGCACTCCAAAACCTGCGCAATGTATTAATCAAAACTGTTGATGTTTACATTACACTTGCAATGCAAGTTCTCTTAGGAGATAATCGACACTTGAAGGAAAATCCGGTAGCATAACAACATTCCAACAATACAATAACTTCTCACACAGCGATTTGTAACCCAAACTCACTTATATCATGCGCTTCCCCTTTTAGGGAAACTTCCAAAGATAACCATATTAGAGTTTTACCATTCTCTGGAAAAATACGAACCCCAAACCCCATGCATTACAGAAGAGTGTACAGTACTCAACTTGATTAGTTGCCACATATCTTGCATGTCTTCACCCATCATCTAATCTTTCACAATTAGCTCTTATAAATATTAATGACCATCATAGGAATCTGTCATAACCGTTTCTGTCATGATTACCTTACACATTGTCCAAAGTGCCAAAATTTGGAAAATAACCTCTAACATAGAAAGGGATGCCTAGATCCACCTAGACCAAGTTTAATCATCCCTATCATCTTCGAAGTGGAGTGAAAACACAACATGTTCACTCAGCTAAATGACAGGATGGATATCAAACTTAAATACATTATTTGCAAACAATTAATTACAAAAAAAAATACCAAATGTAAGGAAATATACAAGGTTGAGTAACCTTATTCCTAAAATTCTCCCACTTATCGAACACCTTGTAAGAGCTAAAGGAAATAACAGGATTTAACTGCTAAAGGCCGAGAGCCCCATAGACTCCGAACACCATTTGAACTTCTCTGTGCCCACATGTTTTGTCAATGCATCCGCAACATGCTTTACTGTATATCTACCTTCTCCAAACTTACCTTTCCATCCTCTACCATATCTCTCACAAAGTGAAATTGCACATCAATGTGCTTCATTTTGGCATGGAAAGTTGGATTCTTCACAAGGCAAATAGCACTCTGACTATCGAAACAAATTGTAATCTGTCCTGCATCAACACCAACATCCAAACACAGTCTCCTAAGCCAAATGGCATCCGTACAAGCATGAGTAGCTGCCATGTACTCTACTTCTATTATGGACAGAGCGACCGTAGGTTGTCGCTTACTCATCTAACTGATGGCACCACCAAACATAGTGAACACATAGCCACTGGTGGATCTCCTGCTGTCAATGTCACCTGCCCAATCTAAATCCACAAACCCATGAGTACAAACTGAATGCGAAGCTCCAGAAGAGTTTCCATGATAGCATATGGAATACTCTGATGTACCCTTCAAATATCTGAACACTCTCTTAACTGCATCCCAATGTACCCATCCAGGTTTAGCCATAAACCGACTCAAGACTCCCACTTCTTGGGTAATGTCTGGTCTAGTACAGACCATAGCATACATAAGGCTTACAACCACACTCGCATAAGGTACTTTTCTCATGTCCTCCACCTCACTAGGAGATTTCAGACAATCATCCACATATAACTTTGTTCCCATTAAAACATGAACACACAATGGTCTGCAATCTGCCATGCTAAACCTGTCCAACACAGACTTCACATACTTACTTTGAATTAACCAAAGTTTTATGTTAGATCTATCTCTGTTGATTTCCATTCCCAAAATATACCTGGCTGCCCCTAGATCTTTCATCTCAAATTATGCTAACAACTAAGACTTCAAATCAAAAATCATACCCATACCCTTCCCAATCAACAACATATAATGCAATAATAAGAAGGTGATCATTGTCAACTTTGAAATAAACACAATGATCTGATTTCAATCTCAGAAAACCAATCGACAACACAAAGGCATCAAATTTAAGGTACCACATCCTAGGAGATTGTTTCAAACCATACAAAAACTTCTATAATCTGCAAACCAAAGACTCTTTACCTTTCTGAATATAGTGCTTAGGCTATGAAATATAGATCGCTTCCTCCAAATCACCATGAAGGAAAGTTGTCTTCACATCCGTTTGTTCTAACTCTAAGTCATACGATGCTGCTAGAGATAATAGAAATCTAATGGATGTAAGCTTTGCAACTGGAGAGAATATTTCACCATAATAAATTCCCTCCATGTGTGAATATCCCTTTGCAACCAATCGGGACTTGTACCTCTCAACACTGCCATTTGCACAAAATTTCTTCTTAAACACCCATTTGCTTCCAACAGGTTTCCATCATTTAGGCAAAGGTACTATGTCCCAAGTTTTGTTCTTCTTTAATGAAGCCATCTTATCATCCATGGCCTCAATCCATAAACCTGCATCTTCCATACCTATAGCTTCTTTCATAGATCTAGGCTCATCAGTATTTGTAATCAAGGCATAAGCACAACTGGAATCTAACATATAAAATCCAAACCTCTCAGATCCATCACGATCTCTCTGTTCAATCTTCTTTCATTTCTTTTTCATTTGGCTTTAGCACCATAGTAGAAGGTGTTAGCTCTCTAAAAATAACATTTATGCTATACAACACCTTACCAATCACAGGATCCCAAAGCTTGTATCCTTTCACACCAAAACTGTAGCTGATAAAGATACATTTTACATGTTTTTTTTCCATCTTAGATCTTCTCTTCTTAGGCACATGTGCATAAGCTTCACAACCAAAAACACAAAGATGTCTAACTGAAGGCTTCTTACCAGAACACACCTCCATGGGTGTCTTACCAACAAGAGCTAATGTAGGAGATTGGTTAACCAGATAGCAAGTAGTGGCCACAACTTCATCAAAAAACCTTTGTTCGAGGCCAGCTCCACTAAGCATACTCCTAGCCTTTTCCATTAGTGTCATGTTCATTCTTTCTGCAACTCCATTTTTTTGTTGGATGTAAGGAGTTGTCTTATGCCTTTCGATCCCTTGTTCTTTACAGAACTGTTCAAAATATGTCGAGCAAAACTCACCACCATTGTTAGTTCTCACACACTTAACTCTTTTACCTGTCTGATTCTCTACGAGATCTTTAAATTCCTTGAACCGACTAAAAACTTGTGTCTTTCTTTTAAGGAAATAAATCCATGTCCTTCTACTGTAATCATCTATAAAAGATACAAAATATATAGATTTGGAGAGTGAAGGAACTTTAATAGGACCAAACACATCTGAATGGATAAGATCCAAAATACTAGAAGACTTACATGAGAATTGGAGTAAAACTGAACACGATTTTTTCTTACCATAAATACAGTGTTCGCAGAAGTTGAACTCAAGATTAAAATCATTTATCCCCTCAATGAGGTTTTTATTTTTCAGGGTTCTGAGACCCTTCTCACCAATGTGACCAAATCTCATATGCCACAACATTGTCTTTTCTGCAGGAAGTTTGCCTTCCAAAGTGTTAACACCCTTAGGTTCACTTGCTGCACTACCATCGGAACCCATTACCACAAACTTCTTCACTGCTGGTTCAGATGGTGGAGATGAAGTGACTGCTACTCTCTTCCTTGAGACAGAATAACTATTGCACTGTGAAGTGCAAGCATCCAGCTGAAAAAGGGTACCTCTCCTAGTACCTTTCACGAGCACCATAGCTCCTCTAATCATATTGCATCTATCTTTCGAAAAAACAACTTGAACACTTGCATCATTCAAGATACTTACAGATAACATGTTTTGTGCAAAACACAGGATGTGCATTACCCCATTGATCCCCTTTACTCGTCCATCAGGGAATCTAATAGTGAATTCCTTGTCCAACTATCTCTAGGTGAGAATTGTCACCCAGGTACACCTTTCCACCATCAAACTCCTCATACTTTGAGAACCAACTTCGATGAGAGGTCATGTGAAAAGAAGCACCCGATTCAATCAGCCACACATCATCAGATGCATGGGTGGCCAAGGCTATGACAAAAGCATCGTCATCTTCTTGAGATTTTTTAGATTCTGATTCTGACCTTTTCTTCTTCTTTGGCTCTTTGCAATCCTAATGGAAGTGCACAGATGTACCACAGTTCCAACATGTTGCCTTAGACTTTCCAGGAGTCTTAGATTTCCCATGGGATTTGGATCTACCCTTTTCAAACTTCTTGTCATTTTTATTTCCTCTATCTTTGGGTCTACCGTGAACATGAAGGGCTTCCTTGGTTGAATTAGAGCTCTTTCTTTGCATCTCTTCAGATAACAGCGAAGAAACCATATCATCCATTTGGAAAGTGATAATAGTACTCCCAAGGGCCATCACAAGATGGTCCCATGAATCCGGCAAGGCACATAGCAGGGTCATACATTGATCCTCCTCCTCCAACTTGACACCGGTTGATGTCAACTGTTCAATCAACATGTTAAATGCGTTCAGGTGGTCTGCAATGGATCCTCCTTCCTCTATTCTTAGATAATACAACTTATTTCTTAGGAACAATCTGTTCACCAAGGACTTGGCCTGATACACAAACCCAAGCCATGTCCACAATTTGTTTGTGGTCTTCTTCTCGAGAACATTCAGGAGAACAGAATCTGGTAGACAGAGTCTAATGAGACCCTTAGATTTTTGATCCTTGAGATCCCAATCTTCTTGAGGCATATTTACTGGTTTGATATCATTTACAACCGCCTCCCATACATCATGATCTACAAGCATGTCTTCCATCTTGAGTTTCCACAACTCAAAGTTTGTGCCACTGAACTTTTCCACCTCCATTCTACTATATGAAGAACTTGACATCTCTTCCTGCAATAAGGTTATGAATACTCTGCAACAATACTCCCACTGAACTAGATATTAGCTCAAAAAACCCATACCGTAACAAATAGAACCAAAACTAGCCAGGCTCTTAGACCAACTGAAAGGAAACTAAGTGTGCAGAAAATAGTTCCCTATGCTAAAACCCTGAGGAGAGGATAGTGCAAATTAAGATTTAACCCTTATCAATTACAAAATGATAATACAATTAACTTAGATATTTCTGCAATAACATGCATACATAGAAAAATGAAAATGACACAATAATTTACCCTTGGGAAAAATTTTTGGTAAAAAACCTCAGCACTCCAAATCCTGCACAATGTATTAATCAAAATTGTTGTTGTTTACAATACACTTGCAATGCAAGTTCTCTCAGGAGATAATCGACACTTGAAGACAAATCTGACAGCATAACAACATTCCAACAATACACTAACTTCTCACACAACAATTGGAAACCCAAACTCCCTTATATCATGCGCTTCCCTTTTTAGGGCAACTTCCAAAGATAACTGTATTAGGGTTTTACCATTCTCCAGAAAATAGGAACCCCGAACCCCACGCATTGTAGAAGAGTGTACAGTACTCAACATGATTAGTTGCCACATGTCTTGCATGTCTTCACCTGTCATCGAATCTTTCACAATTAGCTCTTACAAATATTAATGACCGTCATAGGAATCCGTCATAACGGTTTCAATCATGATTACCTTACACATTTTCCAAAGTGCCGACATTTGGCAAATAACCTCTACCACATAAAGGGATGCCTAGATCCACCTAGACCAAGTTTGATCATCCTTGTCATCTTCCGAGTGGAGTGAAAACACAACATGTTCACTCAACTAAATGACAGAACGGATATCAAACTTAAATACATTATTTGCAAACAATTAATTACAAAAAAAATAATATCAAATTTAAGAAAATATACAAGGTTGAGCTACCTTATTCCTAACACCCATGTCTCTTCATGTTCCATAGATTCGAGAACTTTTAGAATCAATACATCATTGTATCCTGATTAAGACCTAAGAAATCACTACTTTCATCTGTGGACCCTCTTTCTCATTATAGTTTGTTTCAGTTATCTCTCTAACTACTCTTGATATACATCTTTATATATTCCTATTCTTATCTATATGATTGTCACCCTCTATTATATCTAAAACTAAATCACTACTCTTTGCCTCTGTAGAATCAACTCCTATTCCTAAATATCCCTTCTTCAAATCCTCCTCATAAGCTGAAATAAAATTTCCATCCTTGATCCCATCATTGCTCAAGTGTCTGTTACCTTTGAGAATAGAATCGGTATTCAAAGGTATCTTTGTACTGATTTGATCCTAAGGTCTCTCATTTTCTGTGGTTTCTAGGGTATTGTATGATCTATTATTCTGAGTGTCAAGAATGTTGTCTATCGAATTATCTCCTTATGCATGATTATTTTGGCCTCCATTCTGAAATCCTGAAATTCTATTACCCTCTTCTTTCGATATTACTCTTCCTTTTACATTACCTAATAAAGGTTTATTGACAAAATCATTGGACCTCTAAGGGGAACTAATACGAATTTTAATATGGTCATCCATATTAACATAACATGTTAGATGTGCCTAATTTTTCTCAATACTCTCCAATTCTGCCCTAACTATTTTACACATTGTTTCAGATTGTTCTAGGATATTAATTAGGAAATTTTTATGTTCTTCAGGACTGATATCTGAGTCATCTAAGTTTCCACTCAAAAGAGAGAGGTTCCTTTCAAAGACTATTTTGTTCTCAGTATCCTCCTTAATTTCCCCTTCTTCTAATTCACATAAATTATCCTCTAAACTCCCACCAGAGGAATTTTATACACAATTGTCATCATGATCGTCTGATACTTCCTCTACTTCTGGGCACTTTATAGAATTTTCCAGATCTACATTAATATCTTCCTTGTAAATTTGAAGATTAATTTCAAAAACTTTCTTACCACAATGTTTAAATATGGGTTTATTGTTTTGATCTTAATATTCATTTTTATGATCAATATATTATTTGACTATGGGTAGGGAGTATCTACCATGCCTATATACTTCCCTAAATGAGTGCCTATGGTCTTAAAGAATTCAAAATTAATTAATTCTACAAGTATATGTGGGTGAAGGACTACTTTGTCAACTAGAATTTTTCCCAAATTGATAGGTCTAAATTTAGGTTTCCATTCTAGAAGGTAAAATCCTTACCATTTAATCTAGGGCTTTCTCCTTTTAAAAACTTATTTTTAATATCTTGAGAAAAACATCTAATAAACAAAAAAACCTTGAGAAAGAATGACAATACTTACTTGTTCTTGGAGTTCATTTTTAAGCCACTCGGCGATTTTTGATATATTGATACCATATCCATTCTACCTTGCCAAAAAACCTTGGGATATGCATAGGCTTTGTATCTTTTCAACTTTTTTGGAGTCCATATGTTTAATTTCCTTCTCAAAACCAGACTCGATGATTTCTTTGGAGCTCAGGACTGTGGGTTGAAGTAATGTATGATCTTCTATTCTAGTCTTATCCTTAGTTTTAGGGCAGAAGTCATTAGGGTTACTCAATGATCTGAAATAATTATGAATTTTGAGAGCAGGGGATGGCTTTGGGTATCTAGGTATTGGAGTTTTGTGGGATCGCTTGGATTTGACCTGAATCCAACCATCCAGAGCCTCCACAGGAGTAGGGGGGAAATCTATTTCTATATTTCGTAACATATTTGGTAAGTTCGAAGAATGTGATTTGTGAATCTAGATTTTTGACTGTGCAGATGGTATGGTAGTACAGAGAGGATTTTGAGAACCGAGGAAAGCCAAAGCTGAACGAATTTTCTTGTTGTGTGTGCGGAAGAGAAGAGGAAGACCTATTTTTACCGTTCGCATGCAAAAGACCACGCGACAGAGCGTAGAAGAGCAGAGCCATTTTTTATGTGATGCTTGATTTTTATGTGATTAGAGACTTAGAATTTTTAATGACTAATTTAATTCTATTAATACTACTATTACACGATAATAATATTGTTATTAGAATCAATACTAATTATTCTTATTATGAATATTACAAATAATAATATTCAATATTAGTCTTAATTATATTATTAAAATTATCATTATTAATGTTACTATTAAAATAATATTAATAGTACTCTTAATTAAATTATTATTATTGATAAATTAATAAGTTGGTATTATTGGTATTGGTGCTTACCTTTACCAATGTTGTAGTTAGATGATCCCCTAATACTTATATATTATGATTATTTGATGCAATCATTGGTGGCATTAAAGATTTTTTCTTTAGATACATGTAGGTAGAAGTGATCATAGGTGGGTAATTGTGTTTGATTTATGGATGGTGAGGGGATATATTGTTAGAACATTTTAAAATATTTTGAAATTCCTCCCATTTACACTGTTTTATGTTTTAACATTTTAGTTTTTATTATTAGATGTATCCAAGACTTCTATATATTGAGGCAATCGTAATTGATTAATTGATTCATTGATTCATCGTCAATTAGTTTGATCATTTGATCAAAAGCTTTTGTAATCTCTTGAATCAATAGAATAATTTCTTTCTTTTACGATTTTGTATTTATTCATAGTAGGAACCATTGCACCTAGATTTTGATGGTCATGGTCAATTTTTATTTCTTTTCCATTTGAATACCAAAGAATTACAATTTACACCTACAACAGCAACTATACTAACAGCTGGAAGAAAAAGTTCTCATTAAAAACAAAAAGTAAGAATTGCAAATTTTTCTTATTCCAATAAAAACAAAACCAAAAAAGAATTGTCATTTTTAGCCAAATAAATTAATTTTAAATGGAAAATAAAATTACTTTCTCTGGTCACATAAGTTAGATATAAAAGATTTGCTGTGTTCATGCAGCCGACAGAATTCTCATGACTTGACAGGTTTTTACTCAGTTATTAGCACTCTCCAGTCTCCACTTGTGCTAGTTTCAGTACGCAGCTCAGAATGTGTCCGAGAGGACAATTTAGACGTAGCACTTTTTATAGAAATTAGTATTATTTAAAGCTGGGAAGGTACGCCTTACTCAGAAGCACTTGCTTTTCCAAATCCGTGCTCTGCCAAAGTAGAGGTGAATGCGTATAAATGGACAACTTATGAAGGAGGTGATCAGTGATATTTGCAGCCTTTTGTAAGGGAATCTGCTCTTCAGACTTTGATTGTAAGCCACTCGCTTATAAGAAAATAGTGCCGTATTTGGGTGTGCATAAAAGTATGGCTTGCTTTCTGTTTAGGGACCTCAGGTGTAGGGTAAAAGGTAAGCTTGGTATGTGTGTTTTGAACTCTGCTAAAAGGTAAGCTTGGAATGTGACGGATTTTGAATTTTTTTTAAATGGTATAGATTGATATGTTATATTTTTATAAAATGGTAAATATGAAAGTTTAAATTATTAATATTTATAATCAAATATATATTTATTTAGATATTTAAAAATGATAAATACAAATATTAATTTAGATTTTTTTTAATATAATATATAAATTTAAGAAATTTGTTTAGTATATTTGAGATTTTTTTATGATATTAGTATATACTGTAATGTTTCTATATTGTTTATTATATATAGAAACTTGTTTAATTAATTTGAGATTTTTTTTGTACATATTAGTAATTTATAATTATTTTTAAATTTTAATTTCTTTTTAGTACAAATAATAGTTTCTATATGGTTTATTAAATATTATTATTAATTTCGAATCTTTATTATTATTAATTTTGAATATTTTTACTTTAAAAGAATTTAATATAAATTATTAGTTAATAATTTTTTTTGATAATCAATCTTTTTCATAAAAAAACCTAAAATGAATGACATTAAAATGACCAAATCATCGTCATAAAAAAATCATATGAGAGGTAGGGGTGACTAAGAAGTTTCTTTAATACTCAGTTTAATCTATTAAACATTCTACTTTTATGGCTAGGCAATCATCCTTTAGATGTCTAAGAAGACCGTTTTTAAATTTAATAATTAAATTAAAATGTGCATTACAGTTATATTCATAATTTTCATTATTTTGATGTTGCATACATTTTGCAATAGCCGTAGGGAAGAGGTCTTAGTTGTATATACTAACCTCATGCTTCTAAAATTTCTATGTGAATATTTCAAATTACTCTCAATAATGTAAACCAATTCACTTGTTAAGTGCTCTGGCTTATTGGTCCCTCTCCCCTAACTTGACTTAAAGTACCCTTTAAGGTGCTCTTTCATTGAGCTAGTACCCTTTGAATAATAATCATACCATGTATATACAAGTACTTTCCATTAAACATGATTCAAGTTTTTCCAATCTGTAGCTCAAGGCAAACAAAGCCAAAGAGGAGGGTGAGTAATGATACTCTAAAGTCAATGGTGAGGTTATATTGTACGCAATGATAAAGACAAGAACTCATGTGCTTTATGCCTTAACTTTCCTAAGAAGGCTATCATTCCCTACATGAGAAAGACAAGGAAGCATGTGCCTTATACCTTAACTTGCAGGTATTGTCCCTATACAGATGTATTACAATGATGTAGACTCTAGAGAATTTGATAAAACCTCACCCAAATTAAATTACATGGAGGAAAAAAAAGTAGCAATGTAATCTAAATGGTGTCAAAGTGATCATATTCTATTTTAATTCAATGACAATTAACAACCAAATAGACTCTGAGAACCAAAAAACTAGAATATCTTATAGTAGATGGTAATATGTATATTTTGGAACTAAATGATACACAAAATAAATCTTCTCCATTCATAGCCAAACTCCAGTCTCTAATAAAAAATAAAGAATAGAAAATGAAAATAGTATTCATACAAGTGTTTATGAGAAGAATCTTCAAGATGTGTCCTAAAGATAGAAAATTTCTCCTTCAAAATATTTTTGTATTTTAGTGACATTATCTGCATGATACTTATATTGATCGTATAGATTATAAAATTATGATTTTTTATACGTTAGAAATCAATGCTCATACAAATAAATCAATTATCTTTGAAGTCATATGAAAAAACAATAATATGCTCATTGTATTTAGTACAAATCATTTGTACATGACATGTAAACATATTCAAGACATAAAAGAAATACAAAAGTAGCAGAAAAAATAGTTGTAACAAAGTTCTAATAGCTTCAAGAAAAATCAGTTGCTAAAACTTAAACAATCAGCTCTGTTATACCTTGGTTGGAGGAATAGTATGCTATTTTATGCCTTGGCTGCTGGAAAAGACAACTTTTTTATGCTTTGGTTGCAGGAGAAATCAAAGAATAGAGTTCAAGTGGTTGCAAGAATAGTAACACGTGTCTTAAAAATACACAAGACAAAGACCATATCTACATGATGTCAAGAAACAACTATAAGACAACAAGAAACATTGGAAAAATACCCTCTACAGATAAAAAAGATGCTATATGAAACAATGAAAATTTTGATAATGGATTAGCCAAGAGTACTAAAAGACATATCTTTAAGTATTCATAATGCAAGGTGACAAGGAAAGGTTAAGTTCATTGATGCTACATAAAAATAAAATCACCATGATGCCTTATTTACAACTAATACAAAGATAAAAACACCAATGATAATGGAGAAAAAATATATAATGTCAAAGCATATGTTAAATACATCAAAAGATATAGACATAGATCATCAAGCTATACACAACTAGAAGAAACAAAATAGAGTTCTCCATCATAATACAAGTACTAATATTACAAAGTTTCACTCTCAAGGGCTGATTCCTTGGCATTTCAAAAATTCAAAACGGATAAGGCTTTGAGAATACATCAAGCAAACTTGTCTTGTGATGTAAGATTAACTAGTTTGGGCTACATTTTGAAATTCTTAAGGGTTTAGTTCAAGGTATCTTTTTCACAATCTATCTGTGTTGTCTATAAGCTTACTCAAGGTTTAGTAATCAAAATAATATGCCTGAAAAATCCATGCAGTGGCAGAGATTTCCAGTACATCCCAAATATATAAATCCAAATTCCTACTACTAGTGTTACAATTTATGTCATTATAAGGAATGTTTCTTGATATTAGGGCTACTGATGCAATTATAATTGGGACTTCCAATTGAGATTAGGACCTATACTAATAACTGATGCATAACCTTTATCTTTCTCATCTTAGGTCCACCCAATCTAGAGGAGATTGAAAATTAAAGCCAAAACTATCCAATCCACAACATAGAGATGTACAATACTTACAAATTGTGAAACTATTTTGAAGTTCAAAAATTTGAGTACTTTCAAAAATCCAATAAGTGGGAAACAACACATGGATTAAAGACCCAAAAGCTAGGAAGGAAAACCATCTTTGGATACTAAATGTTGTGTCAATTAATAGTTCCTTTAGATCAGTAGAAATGGTGGTAGAAAATGACATAAATGAAAGAAAAATGAAATTAGCAACACATAAATACCTCCTTGGAACATAATAAGACATAAATCAACTAATTTCCCTGCACTTTACTTGTCTGGGGTTCCTGCCCGGTGTTACATATTTTTCCTTTCATGTCAAAATTGTTCCCTAGTTAAGTCCTAAATATTCAGAATTTCTTGTGTTCTAAAAGGAGTTACATGCCTTAATAATACCTTGAAATCTCTATTAAAATTTCTAAAAAATAGAGCCCCTTATTCCAAATTCCTAATGCTAAAAAAAATGCCTTTATGATGTTTCTTACACCTCTAAAAAGCCCATGGAAAAATAAGTATGAAAAGTGAATGCTTTATGATGCTAAAGTTTGAGAGGGAAAAACAAGTCCTTTTGTTTTTCAAAGCTCTAAAAAATTTATCCTCACTGTGACTTGGAGTTTTCCAGAAAATAAAAATTAGAGGTTACCCGTGAATAAAGAGAATAGAAAGTTTTGCAATGTTCTTTCAAAGAAAAATGAGGTTGTAATAAGTAATGTGCATAGATGTGTGTGAGTTCATCATCTTTCCTTTTAGAATAAGGTGTGTTAATGCAAAAATCAGTGGTTTTATAGATAGAAATAGTAGTCAATGCAATAAAAGTGTGTTCATAGTCAAGGGAAACAATTTCATGAGAAAGGGAAGGCATAAATCATTGAGAGTGTAGTGTGTTTGATGCATGAAAAGAGAATATTAAAACCAAAGAGAAGCAATGTTAATATATCAAATAGAGGCTTTAACAATGGAGTAGTGTAAATCATTGAGAGAACAACTTTTTGGTTGGGACAAAAAATTCTTAATGAGAAGAATTATTTTCTCAGAGTAAACAATGGTTTATAAATCAAGAACAACAACATTTAAAGGAGTGCATCATAAATGCGCAAATTTAAAATACTAAAATGACAACCTCTTTGAAGAAACATAGTATAATAAAAGAATATCAAAATTCTTTACTTATGAAAAATTCATTTTTGTAAAGGAAATGACAGATTTTTAAAATGAAGCATGAAAGGTCAATGAATAAAGAGAATATTTAGAGATTGAGACAACAAGTTTTGATGGAAATATCAAGGAGTTTAAAAGAGAATTGGTCTTTCATTCATGAACGTCATGAAAAGGAAACATATTCATTGAGAAAAAAATTATTGCAATGTAATGAAATTAGTTTTTTCTTCCAAAGGAACAACTATGAAAATAAATGACAAGGAACATCATTAATGGATGCATGTGTAAAGAATAATCGATCTTTGCATGTGATAAATTATGCGAATGCAAGGAATGCCAAATCTCTTTATGGAAGAGAGATAATTTATGATAAGAGCAACGGGTTTTCATATTAATAATGGATTCATACAGAATACAAAAAGAACATTAAAAAAAATTGTGATCTATTTGCAGCCATGAATAATAAATTAAAAAATAGTAGCATTTGTTGCTTTCAATATAGCATTTTGTCTTAGAAATGATCAAATGATAGTGATTCTTAATGCTGAAAATATGGTATGAAACATAACTTCAAGACCACCAAGCTCATTAATGCAATCACAATGGTGGGACATGACTAGTAGCAACTACAAGAGCAGTAAACATAGAGCTCATAGATGTAGAATATCAACAGGTATAGTGAAAGTGAATTATCAAAGACCATGTATATGAGAGACAATCAAGTGAAAAGAGCACGTGAGTAGGAATACAATAGCTTCAAGATAAAATCATCCTACATGATTGGAACATGCAGCTACAAAATTTCTAATGCATTCCTTGTGGTAGGTGCTTTTGTGAACAAAGGTAAGCTAGATCCTATCAAAACAATGACCAGAATAAAGGACATAAATAAATCATTAATAATTTTAATATCTTAAGGATTCTTAGGGGTTGTCATGTATGATTGGTAGAGAGATAACTTTAATGAAAAATATAATTTCATGATCAACTATTGAGATCACTATCATAGTAGGGATTTTAAAAAACTATATTAACATTCATGAATGAACAAGCTAGGTTATATACTCAAAAGTACATTAAAAAAAACATAAGTCAAAACTAAGAGAAAAATGAAAGGCCACCATTCATTATGCTATATTACATGAAAAGACCGTAAATGCTCAGTAATAATAACATTGCTTGTACAAGTATTGGCTGCAAAACAAATTGTGCATTCCTAATTAGAATAAGTTCGTTGAAATGGGCTTATGTCTACATTAAGATGTCAACAGAAAGTAACGAGCTTTAGAATTATCAAAATTTACTTTATGCCCGACATTTGGAACTTCAAATATAGAACACATCATAAAAGAGTTGCTTTAATAGCATTTCATATAATAGCTCATGAAAACAATAACTAGAAATATATGAACATAGAATACAATAATTGCATAAATAATAGAATAAATATAACATTATGTGGACATAATGTTGAGCGGAGTAGGAACATGAGCACAAGGATTTTGAATTTGAGCGTAGGCACAAAACTGGTTTTGCAAGCGCTAGGGGCTTCTGCTGGAGCCCGTTATGGAGGCCCTCTAGCGGACCAGGACACTGAAGACACAACAAACAAGGAATGGGTCCCACGTGAGTGAAAGAAAGATCCAGGTAAAGGGGACACGGGGACGGTGGGGAAATCAAGAATTTTCCCCTATCCAGACGTGAATACAAAGGCTCAGTCACGTGACAAGGAAGATTATGCCATGCACTATTGTTGGTCAACACTATTTGGGATTAAGCCGACAAGAAATTCTTATTTCCCAGTTATAAAGGACCTATCTGATAAGGAAAAGGGTAAGTATGCTATTTCACTACCTAACAAACTGGTTGACCCTAGTATTGCAACCATGTCTCTTACTCTATTTGGTAAATTTGTTGGGTCGAGAACAAATATTAACATAGTCAAGGATTTTGCAAAGAGAAAATGGAACCTAAAGGGTCAAGTTGAAATAACATCTATGACGAAGGGTTTTTTTGTCTTTTCAGTTCTCGTGCTAGGAGGATTATGCTAAGATCTTATGTCCTAGAGCATGGGCTATAGAAAAATCTTCTCCGTCCCTACAGAAATGGTCTCCAAACCTGGATGTTAATGATTCATTCTATATTCAAGCTCCTGTTCGGGTAAGGCTACCAGAACTCCACCTGGAATGTTGGTATGAAGATGCCTTTGTTGGAATTGCCAAATCCTTTGGAGAACTTCTATTTATTGACCCAATGACAGTTGCTAGGAGGCGTATAACCTATGCCATAATATGCATAGGGGTGGAAGAGGGGAAAGACATGCTAGAGGTCATAGAGATTCATTCAAAACTGGGAAAAAGATTGTAGAAACTGGATTATGAAAGTGTGCCCTTTGTTTTCTTTCACTACAAGAAAGCTGGACATGTTGCTAGAAAGTGCCAATTTTTATTAAAGGAAAAATCTAGGAAGGCCCAAAAGATAACAGGAAAGACCAAGGACTAGGTACTAGCAGTCCCAATAATGACAAAAACAAGAAGATCCAGGAGGGGACTGAAGAAAACAACAACAAAGTTTGGAAGAAAAAGGATTCTACAACGGTGATCC
The DNA here is from genome assembly GCA_018584345.1 of Thuja plicata. Taxonomy (NCBI): domain Eukaryota; kingdom Viridiplantae; phylum Streptophyta; class Pinopsida; order Cupressales; family Cupressaceae; genus Thuja; species Thuja plicata. The sequence goes on from MU226511.1 coordinate 588,481, forward strand.
CTAAAACAAAAAAGATCCAAGAGGAAATGGAAGACAACAACAACAAAGATAATGTGGTGAAACCCCTGCATCAGAATGAATTTTTTTTTGAGATGGTGGTGTTTTATCCCTCAGCTAGGCTTGAAAATGTTCTAGAAGAAAATAACCTGCATGAAACCTTAGGAGAGGATAGTGCCATGGAAGAGCTGAGAAATGGAGAAGGGATAGACTCTAGCCCCACCCCATGAGAGATGGACAACTTCTCCTTTGCACTAAGCTCCCTAGAACCATATTTTTAGTTTGGAGAATTTATGCCTATGCAAGACATGCCGATGGGTGATTCCTCTCATGAATCAAACCCTAGTCAAAGAATAGAGCTGCATCAACAATCTAGCAGGTATTCAAAATGGAAGAACTGCTAAAATCGGTCACCCCGGGGCAGCTCACATGAATGGAAGAAATCTTTGTGAAATACAAATAAGATACGAAGGGAGAATGGACTAATGTTAACAAGAAGAAGACAAAGAATAGAAGGGATCCCTCCCTAGTCTCCTCAGTAGCAACTAGGAGCAGGATTAAAGCTGACGTGGCGGTCAAATCGAAAACTCCCAGGAGAAAGAAAGAAAGCTAGATCCGACAAGAAGAATCCAGCAAGAATATAGCTGATGGAACCCAAAAGACCATGTAATACCCCACTAACCCTAATACAAATTTTATACTTTTGATTGAAGTAAGATCTTTCAATGTTTTCTTACAGCTTAATACTTGTTTAATCTATTGCCATAGTGTGTTTGTAATGGTTCCATGAGCTTGTACTCGAGGATTCTAATATCATACATATTGTCTAAAGGTATCATTTGTGTATGTGTTTATCTCCATGTATTTATTGAGGACCTTCAAGAGCTTTGTGAATACATTTAGAATGTTATATGATATGTACTTGATGGATATATATATGTTTGGTTATTTATACTTTCTTCTATTAAGGTTACTTTTGATGAATCTTGTATCTCACTTAATGATTTAGGATATTTCTCATGATTATGTTGACTTATTATTAGTATCAATTATAGACTAACTCAATGCTCAAGATTCTAACCTTCATTATAATGATGCTACATGCTTTGTGTGTGTGTATATACATAATGTGTTTTCATGATTCGGGACGAAGTCATAGTTAGTCACACAACCAAGGTCCACACGATGTATCGATCTCGGTCATCTGTCTGCAATGTCATCTTTTATAGGTATATCCATGCACATGTATTTCTTCTCTATGATGTAGGCTTGCAGGTACCGGGCATAGACTTCACCTCGACTCACAGGTCTGAGCGTGCCCCAAAATCCTTGATTGTTTTTGTTGTTACGGAGATAGTACCAAGTTCTCGCAAGAATAAACCTACCTTTGGTCCTTTTCTTGTGACTCCTTGCACCTGGGCTGGGTAATATTGAGTTGGTCCTGGAGATGTTTCCTTTCGCATGATGGTAATTTGTTTTGTTATCTGGATAGCATTGTTGCCTTGATTGATTTTGGAAATATTAATCCATAGGTCATGTTGGAGGATTGGTTTATGTGAGTGGTAATCATCTTTTTGCTAGGATTGAATGTTATATCTTTTATACAACTATAGCTTATTACAGTAATTAATATAATATGGAATTAAAATACCTTATAATAAGAATTAAAATATATTCATAAATTAATCTCTTCTTATAATAATAATATTTGAAGGGTTATACACACACACACACACACACACACACACACACACACACACACACACACACACACACACACACACACACATATATAAGAATTAAATGATTATATGTATTTATGATTTGTGTAACAATATTGTTATAAGACTATATAGTAAATACTAAATTAATTATGAGCTTATTAAATATTTACCTTGAGATGAATTCCTTAATGGCTAAGGTAAATAAAAGTAAACTATGAGATATTATTTACATAGGAATACCTTGTGTTAGAGATAATATGCATTAATCTTTACTAAAGTAAATATATTAAGAATGGTATATTACGTGGGAATATCTTGCAACTAATGAATAATTTATTAATTAAAGCTCTAAACTATTCACCAACCTTTGGTTATGAATGGTTGCAATTGTTGGAATTTTCCTGTGCAACCACTCTTGTAAGATACTTATGGGAGGAGTTTAGAAAGGAAAAAGGGAGATAGGAAACTTCTTAGAGAAACACTATTGTGATATAGGGTAGAAATCATTATTCTAGACCAAAAGAAGCATGGTGGAGGCCTGAGGTTGTATCCTTAAGAAAACCTTATGCTTGTAGAATCTGAAGGAGTTTGGAAAGTGGTTGGAGTGATCTAGGAACTTCTCCCTCGATAGTTTCTCCTCAGGACTCTAGATAGGATCTATCTAGGAACGAGATCCTCCACACTTATTTACTATGTTTTGTGTGTGTATTATTTCTTATTCTCACTTCCCTAGATTAGAGAAAACTTCTGGAAGTTATGTTGCTATGATGTTTTCATTATATGCCAGAGTATTTTGGATGGGAAATAATTCTTGAAAGATGGTGGATGTTTGGTGCAGGAGCACCTAGGCAAACTCTCAATGCTGTCAAATTTTGGCTTGTAACTAACTCTAGCCAAGTCACTATCTTTATATTTTTACCTTAGAAGGTCTTGCAATGTGTGTGACTAGATGGATTAGTAGTTAGTACTAAATCCTATCTCATTTAGGTTAGTTTGGTTTCTAAGTAGTTAGTCCTTAGTATAGGCCTAAAGTGGGAAATATGGTCTCAAGGTCTCCTAGACCTAAGAAAGGTGTGAAAAGTGCCTAAAAAGGTCTTAATGATGTTAATTCATTGAATCATATGGGTTAGAGGTCATGGAAGTTAAAGTTTGCATCATTAATGCAAAAGATGCTAAAATGTTGTCATGACAACATTTGCAATTTTTGCAAATGTTACATGCACCAACGACAACTTTGGATTCCCTTCAAAGTAGGAATGGGAATTGAATACAAGTGGCCTAGAAACATGGAGAATGCATCTTAAGATACCATGTGGCTCATTTCCCAAGGAAGAGTGGTGATGTAACAAGTTTTAAAAGTGAATGAAGCATAGTGTTCTAGTTTTCTTTAACAGTCAAGTTATTTGGATGTTAACAATGTTTTGATGCATTGAAAAGCTTGATACAGTGTTGGATCCATGTAGTAATTATAGTTTTAATACTTTTTTATTCAGTGAAAAAGTTTTTTAGAGTTGATTAGTTATACTTAATAAATTGTTTAGGAAGTAGTGTAGTTACTCGTCTAGTTTAGGTGAATTTCAGTTTCATGGCTCCCCCATAGAATCCAACAGTGGAAATCTTCAAAGGGTGGATGAATATGGTAGGGGAGCAATGACTGTCTGGTTAGGTGCATGACAAAGGTAAGTTTGAATGCAGAATCAAGGGCGTGTATAAGAGATATAAAACGAGTGTGGTTTTTGAAACTTTAGGGTCCTATAGATTCCTAGTTGAGAGATAAGGTCTTTTCCAATCCATTTAGATGGATTTCCAAGTAGAAATCAGTAGACTACTTGTGAAGAGCCAAAATAACCCTATTTGGCCTACATTTTAGGAAACTAGTGTACAGATGACTTGGGAGCCCAAGACCTTGAAAATATTTTAGGTCCTCGAAAAGGGTATCAGGATCATAGGTTAGTTTTTAGGGTTATTTCTATATTTTGGAAAGAATCTAGAAAAACCCTCTAGATAGGGATAATTGGACAATTAGGCCTAAAAGGACCAAATTGAGAATCAATCTTGAACTTGATTGATTAGGGATTGAGGACCCATTCTAATGGATTTGGAAGGATGAATAATGCGTGTTCTCATGGTGGACATGATCCTTGTAGCATTGGTGAATTTGGTATGAAGGATTTGTGTCTAGAATCCTTCAAGCTAGAGTGAAGTATTGAGACCAAACTATTGGTAGTTGTCCTTCAAGGTTAAACAAAAGAAGACTAACTCTTGGAGTGTAGTTAGGATAGTCTTAGGCTTGGAGACTTGAGACTATTGGGGTACTAGGAGTGAGATTGGGATCCTAAGGAGATTGGGACAAGTGAATTCCTTAGTAAGCTTATGTGAGCACACCTTGGAGCACTTTCATCAGATTGGTATCAGAGCCAGGTTTGATCAGGCTTGTGGTTATTATTCCAACCAGCAGAGTCCATAGTAGAATATACAATGGTGACCAATGCAAAGTTTCCTAAGAAGGTAGATGAGAAATAAGTGGAGAATAGAATGCTCCGAGACAGATTGGCTCAATTAGAGAAAAAGGTAGATGAAGTTGATGTGAAAAAAGAAGGAATGAAGGATAAGGTTGAAGGGAAAGTAAAGGAGATTTCCATAGATGATGAAGTACCTGAAGCTGACCATGTCCTTAATTAGGAACCATTCTTGAAAGAATTAAAGGCTATGAGTGGTAAAGCACTAAAGGATTTACTATCTTTACTGGGAAGATGGAACCATAGATAGTCCTAGATTGGATAGAGGGACTAGAAAAATATTTTGAGTGTGATGGCATAACTGAGGCTCAAAAGGTGAAATTTGCTAAGTCTAGACTAAGAGGGTCTGCACTCACTTGGTGGAAATTCATCCAAGATGAGAGAGATAAGGAAGGAAAGAAGCCCATTGCCACATGGAGAGATATGGTTGCAAAGATCAGAGATGCTTATATCCCTGAGGATTTTGAAATCCAACTGCATAAAAGAAGACAACGTTTAAGACAGAAGGACCTAGATGTAAACTCCTATACTGAATACTTTTAGAGGCTTCGCATGAGGTCTAGAGTTGTAGAGGATGAGAAAGTGAAGGTATCAAGATACCTTAATGGACTTAAGTGGACCATACAAAATGAGATGAGTCTCTTAACTCTAGAAACCATTTAAAAGTGCCACCAAATTTATATCAAGGTTGAAGAGAAGGTGAGAAAGAACCAAGACTCTAGAACTACTAGAGGAAGAGGTAGAGGAAGAGACAATAGAGGATAGAGAGGTGGATATGGTGGAAGAAGTTCAGAACCAAAGAGTCAAGGAGAGACTAAGCTTACTGAGCAGAAAGAAGGAAACTCCAATAGAGGGAGTTCAAATAGAGTAAGGAACTCTTACAATAGAGGAAGAGGCATTATTCAAGGAAGGGGTAACTATTTTTTCACCATCAAGTGTTATCACTGCAATGAGATGGGACATCGTACATATAGGTGTCTTGAGAAAGGCAAAACTTCTCAAGGAAGTGATAAAAGGGTAGATTATGTTCAAGAAGACACTAGTGGTGGAGGTAAACACCCTAAAGTACCCTTAGAGTCAAAGGAAGGTGAAAAATTAATGATGAGAAGAACTGAGATTAAGGAGCCAGTGTGAGAAGAGCCTAGTAAGAGGAGAACACTATTTAGAGTGAAGTGAAAAATGATGGGAAAATTTTGTAGAGTCATTATAGAATCAAGGTATACTAAAAAAATAGTGTCAGAGGAGGCAGTCAGCAAGTTGAAAATGACAAGGATACCCCACACCAATCCTTATAGAGTCACTTGGTGAAATAAAGGACAACATGTCCTTGTCAATGAACAAGCTTGGGTGGAGTTTTCAATTAGGAGGTATAAGGAAAAATTATTATGTGATGTGTTTTCTATGGACGCATGTCACCTAATCCTAGGTACATCATGGCAATTTGACTAACATGCCATGCATTATGGAGCAAAGAACTCATATTCTTTCAAGAAGGACAATGTGAAATTCAAAATACAGTCACTATTAGAGGATGGAGAAATGAAATCATTTGGCCCCAATGTTCTCATGGTTAGTGAGAAAGAGTTCTTAGAAGCCTTAGAAGAAGTGGAGGGAAATGGCTTTGCACTGGTGTTGAAACCAAAAGAAGAAGTTGTAGACAAGACAATCAAGAAGACAAAATTTCCAAAGGAAGTGCAAGAGATGCTGTAGGAGTATGAAGGCATTGTTAGTGATGGAAAACCATCAACCCTACCCCCTAAGAGGACTGTAAGCCAAAAAATAGACTTCATTCTAGGAGCTACCCTTCCCAATAAGGCTGCATATAAAATGAATCCTCAACAAAATTTGGAGATAGCCAGACAGATCCAAGAACTACTAAGCCAAGGTCTTATTACGAAAAGTATTAGACCTTGTGTCATACCTACTGTATTAGCCCCTAAAAAGGGAGGAACTTGCAGACTATGTACTGACTCCAGAGAAATAAATAGAATAACCATTAGGTATAGGTTCCCTATCCCTAGGATAGAAGACCTAATGGAATGTCTAGGTGAAGCCAAATTTTTCACAAAGATTGACTTGAAGAGTGGAAACCATCAAATCAGAGTCAATGAGGGAGATGAATGGAAAACAACCTTCAAGACCACTGAAGGAATGTATGAGTGGCTTGTAATGCCATTTGGGTTATCCAATGCCCCATCCATATTCATGAGACTCATGAATGAAGTTCTTACAGACTACATAGGTAAATTTGTGATAGTGTACTTGGATGATATACTCATCTATAGCAAGACAAGAGAAGAACACCTCAGACATATGCAAATAGTCTTCAAGAAGCTGCATTAAGAGAAGTTGATGATCAACTTGGAGAAATGTGAATTCATGAAACATGAGCTAGTGTACCTTGGGTTTGTGCTATCTTAAGGCAATCTAAAGATGGATCCTAGTAAGGTGGAATCCATTATCAACTGGCCTACTCCAAGGATAGGAACTGAGGTAAGAATTTTTCATGGCTTAGCACAGTACTATAGGAAGTTTATAAAGTAATTTAGTGCAATTTGTGCTCCTATGCTTGATACTATCAAGGGTGGGATGAAAACTAAATTTATATGGAATGAACAAGCTAACCATGGGTTTGATTTGTTAAAGAAGAAGATTGCTACTCAACCAATCTTGAGTTCTCCAAGATCTGACAAGCTATTCATATTGGAATGCAATGCTAGCAATGTAGCTATTGGTGTTGTCTTGAGTCAAGAGGGAAGACTAGTGGCCTTTCACTCTGAAAAACTAAGTGAAGCCAAGACAAAGTAATCTTCTTATGACCTAGAGATGTATGCTCTGGTCCAAGCACTGAGAAAGTGGAGGCACTACTTTATTCCAAAGGAGCTTGTAGTCTTTTCAGACAACCAAGCACTGAGCTTCTTGAATTCACAAGATAATCTCGGTCATAAGCATATAAAGTGGGTTGAATACCTGCAAGCATACACTTTCAACATTAAGCACAAGAAGGGATTGTAGAATAAGGTAGCATATACCTTAAGCAGAAGATCCCTGAAAGTACAAGAGATACACTTGTAGAGCATGGGAATTGAGAGCTTCAAGGATCAATATGTAGAAGATGGATACTTTGCAAACATCTACAAGGTATGTCAAGAATATAAGAATCACTTTCATAGTCAATTCTCTGAATATACTTTGCAGAGTGATCTTTTGTTTAAAGGAAGTCAATTGTGCATTCCTAGAGGGTATATAAGAGAAAATTTGATTCAAGAGAAGCACAATGGTACCCTTAGTAGACATTGTGGTGTCAATAAGACCAAAGAATTAGTTCAAAGATTCTATTTTTTGCCCAAGATGAATTTGGACATTAAAAAGTATGTAGAATGTTGTGTTATCTGTCAAAATGAAAAAGGTGCATCTTCTAATGCAGGCCTTTACCAACCTCTCCCCATTCCAACTAGACCATGGGAATGTTTCAGCATGGATTTTGTAGTGGGATTGCCCAAGACAAAACATGAAATGGATAGCATTTATGTTACTGTGGATAGATTTAGTAAGATATCACACTTTGTACCCTGCAAGATAATCCATGATGCCAGTCAGATAGCTCACCTATTCTTCAAATAGTTAGTTAGAATACATGGCTTACCAATAAGCATAGTATCAGATAGAAATACCAAATTCATGAGTCATTTTTGGAAAACTCTATGGAAGAAGTTAGGGAACAACTTATCTTTTGGATCTGCATACCATCCTTAGACTAATGGCCAAGCTGAGGTAGTGAATAAGAGTCTTGGTAACCTCCTAAGATGTTTAAATAGGGAGTATGGTTGAGTTTGGGACCAGCTCATTAGGCAAGCAGAGTATGCTTATAATGACACAGTAAATGTGACTACTGGTAAGATTTCCTATTGAGATAGTCTATGGACTTCATCCAAGAGGCATATTTGAGCTCAGAGATCTGAAGGATGGATCCAAGGAAGTAGCTATGCAGATGAATTTGCACATTCTATGCAAGAAGTACATGAAATAGTGAGGAAGACACTCGTTGAAAATACAGAGAAAACAAAGAGAAAGGTAGACAAGAGGAAAAGAGATGTCCAATTACAAGTTGGGGATTTGGTGATGGTCCATCTCAACAAGGAAACATTGCAGAAAGGAGTGCCACATAAAATTTAGATGAGAATAATTGGTCCATGTACTATACTGGCCAAATATGGAACAAATGCATACAAGGTGGAACTTTAAGAGGATATGGGTTTATCTCTTGTGTTTAATGTAGAAGACTTAATTTCTAAATAGGCCCAATTAGAGCTTGAATGAAGTCATATAGGAGGTGGAGGAACTCAATTTTCCATCTATACTAGATCAAGAAGGTAGAACACATACTAGATTCCAGAATCTACAAGAAGACAAGAAAGAAGGAATACAAAGAACACTTGGTGAAGTGGCATGGAAAAATGGATGCAGATGCATTTTGGTCAAAGGAGAAAGAGTTCATTAAGTTGGGCATTGATCCCAACTTACTCAATCCAAGGATGGATTGAAGTCTTTTCATTTGGGGAGGATGGTGTAGGAGCACCTAGGCAAACTCCCAATGCTTAGTCCAATTTTGGCTTGTAACTGACTCTAGCCAAGTCTGTGAATTTAAATTTTGACCTTAGAAGGTCTTGCAATGTGTGTGACTAGATGGATTAGTAGTTAGTACCAAATCCAATCTAGTTTTGGTTAGTTTGGTTTCTAAGTAGTTAGTCCTTAGTATAGGCCTAAAGTGGGAAATATGGTCTCAATGTGTCCTAGACCTAAGAAAGGTGTGAAAATTGCCTAAAAATGCCTTAATGATGTTAATTCATTGAATGATATGGGTTAGAGTTCATGGAATTTATTTTGCATCATTAATGCAGAAGATGCTAAAATGTTGTCATGATAACATATTCAATTTTCGCAAATGTTGCATGCAACAATGAAAAATTTGGATTCCCTTCAAAGTAGGAATGGGAATTGAATTAAAGTGGCCTATAAAAATGGAGGAGTCATATTAATATTCTTTTTGGCTCATTTCCTGAGGTAGAGTGGTAATGTAACAAGTTTTGAAAGTGAATGAAGCATAGTGTTCTGGTTTTCTGTAATAGTCGAGTTATTTGGAAGTTAAAAATGTTTTGATGAATTGAAAATATTGATACAGTGTTGGATCTGTGTATTAGGAATAGTTGTAAGACTTTTTCATTCAGTGAGAAATTTGTTTAGATTTGATTAGTTAGACTTAGTAAATTGTTTAGGAAGTAGTGTAGCTACTGGTCCAGTTTAGCTGAATTTCAGTTTCATGGCTCCCCCATAGAATCCAACCATGGAAATATTCAAAGGGTGGATAAATATGGTAGGGGAGCCTCTGTACAGTGTATATATTCAAGTAGGAGGCCTGGAGAACCATTTTTCTAATTTTAAAGCCATGCCCTACATGAGCAGTGATTGCCCGGTTAGGTGCATGACAGAGGTAAGTTTGAATCCAGAAGCAAGGGTGTGTGTGAGAGATATAAACCAAGTGTGGTTTTTGAACCTTTAGGGTCCTATAGATTCCTATTTGAGAGATAAGGTCTTTTCCAATACATTTAGATTTATTTCTAAGTATCAATTAGTAGACTGTATGTGAAGAGCCAAAATAGCCCTATTTGCCCTACATTTTAGGACACTAGTGTATGGATGACTTGGGAGTCCAAGACCATGAAAATGTTTTAGGTCTTCGAAAAGGATATCAAGATCATAGGTTAGTGTTTGGGGTTATTTGTAATTTTTTGGAAAGAATCCATAAAAACCCTCAACATAGGGCTAATTTGAGAATTAGGCCTAATACGACCAAACTGAGAAACAATCTTGAACTTGATTGATTAGGGATTGAAGACCCATTCCTATGGAGTTGGAAGGATGCATAATGAGTGTTCTCATGGTGGAAATGACCCTTGTAGCATTGGTGAAGTTGGTGGTGGTAACCTAAATTTTGATAATTTAGAATTCCCAATCCATTATCAAGAAGCATGTTTCTCCATAAAAAAAAAGAGATCAAAGGAAGGAAGCTTTATGACACAAATAAATAGAACTAACTAATCGAAGCCTTCAGAAAATGCTGGAATTTAGACCTGCTGGAAAGATTATTTTGACAGAGGATAAATATGGTCAAATTTTAAAAATCTAAAAATGACCCAGTTCGGGAAATCAATTTTCCTATCTCCAGAAGAAATATTAGCTTTTCACGAGGTGTTTTGGATTTTTGACCAAAGCCAAATCTGAAAGTTAGGTAGTTATTTTTTAGTTAGTTTATTGTTATTTCAAAATAATTTGTAATAAGAGTTGTGTCTTTTCACCCTAAAAAGGTGTGAAATCCACTCAAATACATATAAATACATAGTGTAAAATATAAAGAGAGGGGAATACAATATAATACAATTTCACATATTTGGATAGTTTTTAATCAACGAGTATAATATGGACCTGGATGTACTATTTTTTCAAAATCAATAAAGATAAGTCCTTTTTCTTTCACATGTGTAATCGTTTCATTATCATTTTACAATTAGTCCCTCGGATAAACCAATAGAACTTCTTCAAAGTGATAGTTTGATGTGCACGCTTCCTAATTTGATTCATAGTCTACATTTTCAATTGGTTATCTCATTTTGCATGGTTAAATTCTATTGATTGAGGCCTTAGTCAATTGGTCTGTCATCTGAGAAGTATTACCCATTTGAAATATCTCTAAATTTGTTTTAGGTTGCATGTACATTCCATAACACCTTCGAAGTGATAATTTTTCTTGTAAAACTATCTCTGAGGTTGAACATAAGATTGGAATGATCTTTACTCTATTGCCCATGGTATAATAAGGCACTGTTCTAATCATTATTTGGATTATAGTTATTCAGTTCATTGTTTATAGTTTTGTGCTATCTTATCTATCTATTCATTTCAAATTATATACACATTTACTAAACATTCTTTCAATTACTTAAAGTATTTTAGTTTATAGTTCATGATATATTGTTTTCTGTTAGATTTCTTTCAAGTTCCTTTCCATACTTGAGAGAGAAGGTTGAAGTGTTTGTTATCTGCTATAAAAAGCCTTGTAACTTGAAGGATAAGTCAAGGTATAGGCCTACCAGCCTTGGTTTTGCAGAGCCAAAATTGTAGAAGTTCCAACCTTGCCTTGGTTGTGACTTGTTAGTTGGCCA
>MU226511.1:602681-618095 GCA_018584345.1 Thuja plicata
AGTCCTTTTTCTTTCACATGTGTAATAGTTTCATTATCATTTTACAATTAGTCCCTCGGATAAACCAATAGAACTTCTTCAAAGTGATAGTTTGATGTGCATGCTTCCTGATTTGATTCATACTCTACATTTTTAATTGGTTTTCTCATTTTGCATGGTTAAATTCCATTGATTGAGGCCTTAGTCATTTGGTCTGTCATCTGAGAAGTATTACCCATTTGAAATATCTTTGAATTTGTTTTAGGTTGCATGTACATTCCATAACACCTTCGAAGTGATAAGTTTTCTTGTAAAACTATCTCTGAGGTTGAACATAAGATTTGAATGATCTTGACTCTATTGCCCATGGTAGATTAAGGCACTGGTCTAATTATTAGTTGGATTATAGTTATTTAGTTCATTGTTTATAGTTTTGTGCTATCTTATCTATCTACTCATTTCAAATTACATACACATTTACTAAACATTATTTCAATTACTTAAAGTATTTTAGTTTACAGTTCACGATATATTTTTTTCTATTAGATTTCTTTCAATTTCATTGCCATACTTGAGAGAGAAGGTTGAAGTGTTTCTTATCTTCTATAAAAAGCCTTGTAACTTGAAGGATAAGTCAAGGTATAGGCCTACCATCCTTGGTTTTGCAGAGCCAGAATTGTAGAAGTTCCAACCTTGCCTTGGTTGTGACTTGTTAGTTGACCAAATAACTCGGGTTTCCCAACATTGGATTGGCATGTCCATAGGAAATCCAATATGTCGATTTGAGAAGCAACAGTTCGTATGAAGGATTTGTGTGTAGAATCCTTCAAGCTAGAGTGAAGCTTTGAGACAAAACTAGTGGTAGTTGTCCTTCAAGGTTAAACACAAGAAGAAGAACTCTTGGAGTGGAGTTAGGATAGTCTTAGGCTTGGAGAATTGAGACTATTGGGGTAATATGAAAGAGATTGGGATCCTAAGGAGAATGGGACAAGTGAAGTCCTTAGTAAGCTTGTGTGAGCACACCTTGGAGCACTTCCATCAATTTTTATGTCATTTGAATTATTCTTTCTGTATGAACTTTTATCATGTTAGATGTTGTTTGGGAATCTTGTGTTTTCCTATTAGTATTCCTTTTTTATATACCTTAGGATTCTTAGAATCCTCTAGGAACCTTCGGGCATGAGTAGGAATTGGTCTTTGTATAAAATTTATGTTTTTTGTTTATGTCTTTGTATTCCTCATTTCAGACTTTGGAAAAAGGGATAGATTTAGTTTGAGGGAAAGGTGGGTTTGAAGGGTGTTTTGAAAGGAAAAAAGGAGATCTCAACTTGGTCTTCCTTTGATTCTTCTTCCCAAGCACCCACCATGCCCAATGTTTTCTACAAAGTCAATCTACAACCCAATATCCTTGCTAAACATAGTATTCTACCAATTGCGTAGCTTTGGGCCCGAACTACGTAGGTCATGTGAACACCTACGTAGGAGGTAGGCCCAAGTGTGAAGGACCCTCCCCAAATGTGCAGGTTCAAGCCCCAACTGTGTAAGACCTTCACCAATTGTGCATGACCTCCATTAGGGTCTATTATAGGGTTTTTTTGAAGTTTAGGGTTTTTGTACTAACCCAAGGATAATGTAATTTGAATTTTGACTTGTTGGTTCGCTTATTTCTCTAATAATAGTATATCTGGTGCATTTTGGTGCATAAGAGATAGGTCAGTCTAGTGGTCTCAGTCTGATTTCAGCCTTAGGGTGAAACATAAAATATAACATTTAAGTATAAGATACATACTCTTAATTCCTTATACTTTAAGTTAAATTTTATGTAATACTTCTAGGATGTTTGAGAGTGGTTTTAGCCTCCTAGGAGTTATAATAAAGATTCTAGATTTTGAAGGTTTTTAGGAAATTTTAGACTTGGCCAAATTTCAGGAATCAACATGTTTTCTGCAACATGATCTTGCTATGATGTATTGTGGTTTGAGTTGGTGCCAAAAGGCACTGGTTATATGGTTTTTTAGAATATTTTATGTTTGGTACATTTTGATGTCTTCTTATGTGTTATCTTCCATCTGGAATGCCATATTAGGGTTTAGGAATGTTCGGTTGACTAGGGACAATCAATGATCTCCTAAACCCAATCAAATGATGTTAGGATGTTATGAGTTATGTTGGGATGAGGTACTTGATGTAATTATGTTCTTCAGAATATCTTTTTGATGCATTTTATGCAATGTATATGTGTTTTATCCATCTGTGTACCTGACTATGGTTTAGGGTTATCAAGGGGATTTGAGACAAATAGTGATTTCTTAAACTCAATTATTTGATGTTGTGACATTTTTATGGCTTCTTGTATATTATGATGTGACATAATTATGTTCTTTTGAGGCTTGTTTGGGTAGGGAACCTAAGGACACTAGGTGAGTGGTTATCAGTGAGGGGTCAGGGCCCTAAGTGGCTAGTACTAGGATAACCTATTGATGAGGTATTTAATCAAGTGATAACCGAAATAAATTAACTAAGAATGGGGTGAAATACACACTAATCAAGATTAATTTGTGCCTCGCTCATGCTCCTAGTGCGAGTATAAACTAGGGATGGGAGTGGGAAAAGGTGTTCGGTTCCGCATGTGCCTACTTGGGGGTTAGGGCCAGAGTGGCTAGTACTAGGATAACTCAAGGGGTGAGGGCTATGCGATGAAACTCATGGAGCTTGTAGCTTAGAGTTCCTACCAATGTTGATGATGTCATTTTTGGTTCCTGTGATCTTTTTGTGTTTTCAGTTGTGTTATGTTTTGGGAAGGGCTATCATCACCTTAGGAGTATCCTATTTTTTACCTTCTTATGTGGACCTTGGTCTCTATCTCCTAGCATGGGGGAGTGGAATTTTTTTGGATCCACGTGGTTGGGTGGTTAATCTTTATTATATCGAGGTACTATTCGTGGTCAAGTGGATGTTCTTGGCTCATGTTCCTTCTGAATTTTCAGTTTTGAAGACTTCTTATTGTATATGTAAAGATGTACTTATGCACGTGCATTCTTGTAATAGAAATCTCTTGTAAATCATAGGATCCGATGATATGATGTATATCAATGTAAATCAAATCAATGTATAAAGGAAATGGGTAGATCTAGGTAAAGCAAAAGGGAAAATATTGTATGTTATCAATATAAAAAGATAATTGTTTAGGGTATTTATTCACGTATCTCTTATTACTTTTTGGTATCCAAGAAATGGTCTTAGAGTTAGTATGGAACAATGTATTTATGAATGAATGTGTTATCTCTTGATGTAAGGTTGTGGAAAACTTTTATGAATTAATGAATCAATAAATAAATAGATATAGAATTCAATATTGGATAATGTTTACTATGTATCACAAATGTGTTTGGAATAATAAAGTATATAGGGCTTTGCTTATCTATCGAATGTGTATCTCTCAGATGAATGCTTAATGAATAGTGTAAATAATGACATAAGTTTAAGTAGAGGATAACTTATATAGATGCATGTAAATATGTTAGGAATGATGGTAGGATTATCCTTAGAACTTAATGTTAAAAGTAAAGGAATGAATTGGTAAAATTATATTAATCAATCAATGCCTTAATGGATAAATGAATAGATTAGACTATGTTTCTTGAATAGTAGTGTTAGGGAACTTGTGAATGCTTAGATTAGTTTTGTAACATTTCTTTAAAAAAATATTCACATCTCTTAGGAGTTAGTTGTCTTTTCCTCATGGGTTCCGTGGTGGGGCATGACAGACCATCCAAGAAGCATCCACATCCAAAAAGAAATGAAGCTAATCTCTTGGATTATTCATGGGATTAATGGTCCACATAAGTAGGTTTTAATAAGTTATATGATAAGGGATCATAGACCAAATATAATGTTAATCAAAGAAACTAAGATGAAGGAAAAACTAGAGTGCATAAAATTATGTAAAACTATGGAAATGATTTCTACCATCTCGGATGGAGCCTCCAGAGGTATGATGACTTTGTGGAACTCCTCTCACCCGAAGGGTGAAGTCATCCATGAAGAAGCTAATTTTTTACTTCTAAATCTCACTAGCATAAAGGATAATGATAGTTGGTACATCATGAATATCTATGCTCCTAACTCAAAAAAGGTAGAAGATCTTATTGGGATAAACTTAGAAGCATAGTGTCCATGTTTGATCTCTCTAAAGGAATAATTATGGGGGATTTTAATCTCCCCCTTAAAGAAGGGGAAAACAAGGAGGCATAAATACTGACTTGGAAAGAAGACAAGATCTTATGGACTTCATAAATGATCAAGCCTTCTTAGATGTGGACCTTTAGGATGCAAGTTTTACCTGGACTAATAGGAGAATTGGGAAAGAGTGCATCCAAGCCCAATTTGACAAATATTTGATAACTAATGATTGGATGAATTCCCACAACAACAAATTATCCGCCTCAGAGAGGATTGGGTGGGACCATTTTCCCTTGTCTCTCTCCTAGGACCCACGTATTAAGAAAATAAACTTCCCTTTCAGGTTTGAGAAGATGTGGACCACTCATCCTAATCTGACTAACAAGATTAAGGAATGGTGGAATATTGATATAAAAGGCTCGACAATGTTGAGAGTGACTAAGAAACTTAGAAAAATAAAGATAAATATAAAAAAATGGAATAATAAATAGTTTGGTGATATCTTCTCCTCCAAAGAAAAGTCTATAATGAATCTTAATCAAGTCCAAGAAGAATCTAGAGAGAAGGGTATGATGAGGATAGATTGCACAAAGAAAAAAACTTGTAATAGGAGTACCGCAATGTTATAGGGAAGGAGGAAATTTTCTAGAAGTAGAGATCAAGATCCATATCATTAAGGGAGGGGGGTCAAAATACTAGGTTCTTCCACTTATCCACCATGAAATACAAGGTTGTAAACATGATTAGTAGCATAAAGACGGGGGATCAAATATTGCAAGATGACAATGATATATCTAATAAAGAAATTGTTTTTTTTTCTCATCCCTTCTCTCAAAAGATCATGAGCTCTCTAAGGAGGACCAGGAGGACCTCCTAAGAAACATACCCATAATCATCTCAGAAGATAAAAATAAAGTTTTGAGTGCTATTCCTAATATGGAAGAAGTTAAAAATGCCCTGGAGTCTCTTCTCGTAGATAAGGCCTCAATACCAGATGGTTTCCCAATGTTTTTCTTCCAAAGGTACTGGGAAGTATTTAAATTTGATGTGGTTAAAGAGGTGTAGGAATTCTATGGATCCAAAAACCTTCTAAAAGAACTTAAAGTTACATTCCTGGTTCTTATCCCAAAAGTCTCAGGGGCAGATTCTATGGAGCTCTTCAGCCCCATAAGCTTATGAATTTCTTTCTACAAGATAATCTATAAATTCATTACCATTAGAATTCTAAAGGTGCTCCCATCTATCATTGCTCACCAGCATTCAAATTTTTTTTGGGTAGACAAATTATTGACTCCATCATGGTCGTGCACGAAGTGATCCACTCCTTAGATGCTGGTAAGAGGTAAGGATTCCTTCTCAAGTTTGACTTGTCTAAGGCCTATGATTGTGTTGAGTGGTCCTTCTTTCTTAAGGTGGTTGGAGCTTTTGGCTTCAACTTGAATACTTGCAAGATCATCCATCAACTCATATCATGTCCTTCGCTGGTGGTTCTGTTCAATGATTCTTTGTCTACTTTCTTTAAAGCTTCTAGGGGATTGAGACAATGAGACCCCGTATTTCCCATTCTCTTTATTATTCTGGTTGAGTGCCTTGGGAGATTGATTACAGAAAAAGGAGAATTGAATATTTTAAAGGCATCAGACCATCCTCTAGAAACATTGTTTTATCTCACCATCAATTCGTAGATGATACTATTTTAGTAGGGGAGGCTTCGGTGAGAGAAGCTAGAGTGGTTAAAATTTTTCTTAACTCTTAAACTAGAGCTACTAGGCAATCCATCAACTATAATAAGAGGTCAATCGTCTACATCAACACCCCTGAAGAAAGAAAGAGGATAATAGCAAATATCTTGGGATGTGACATTGGCTCCCTTCCCTCAAATTACTTGGGTTTACCTCTAGGTGTTCAGCCCTCTAATGAGTTCTGGAAAAATCTCATTGATAGATTGAATAGGAAACTGGCAGGTTAGAAGGAGATCACTCTTAGTCAAGCAGGAAAAATCTAGTTGGTAAAATCTACTCTGTAAAACATACCTACCTATGCCTTAACACTCTTCTTGATAGATGGAAAATTTGTGGATGTAATGGAGAAAATTCAAAGAAGATTTCTTTGGTCGAGGACTGACGAGCATAAGATATTTCCTTTGATTGCTTGGGACAAAGTATGCCTCCCTAAAAGTGTTGGAGGTCTTGAGATAAGGAGAATCAAGCCTTTCAACAAAGGCCTCCAAGCAAAATAGATATGGTGCATCTTCCATGGCAAGGGGGAATGGAGAGACTTTTTTGAAGATAAGTATCTTTCTAATGATTCTATTTATTATTTCTTTGGATGTGATGATATCCCGAAAGGCTCTTTCCTCTGGAATGACTTCCTCAATGCTAAAGAAATAGCCAAATCTAAAGCTAAATTGAAAATAGGTAATGGTCAAACCAAAAATTTTTGGGAAGACAATTGGCTTCAGCTCGGTCCCCTAGGGGGTTGTGAGCCTTACAAAATGTGGATGGATGAGTGTAACCAACAAATTGGCTCCCGAATCTGCAACAATTTGGCTCTCTATTTCTTTTTCATACTCTCTCCAGATGCAGTTGGAAACCAAGCCTATTTGGGCTAAAGCCTGGTCCCCTGGCCTTATTCCCAAAATTAATGTCTTCTTCTAGCTTTTACTTCAGAAATGCATCCTTATTGTTGATAACCTTTTAAAGAGAGACCTCCCAATTCCCAATAGGCGTGTGCTTTGTAAGTGTCAAGAAAATTATGTGAATAACCTATTTATTCATTGCCCCTATCCTAGTACTATCTAGCAGTCCATCCTCTCTACTTTTGGGCTACAATGGTGCTTTCCCTCCTCTATCCAAGACCTTTTTACCAATTTGGAAAGAGCGTAACAAATGTATGTTCAGGGATTGGTGTTCTCCTCCTAAAATTATTTTTGAAAAGATTCACCATGCTCTAATAGAAATTTTTTATTCTTGTGGTTGTACTAACCCTTTTGCAGGAAAAGACAAATGTGGTGACCCTAAGAAGAAAAACTACAAAAGATAGACTTGTACCTAGAGCTATCCCCCGAAAGGCTGGTATAAGGCCAACTTTGAT
This sequence comes from Thuja plicata, assembly GCA_018584345.1. Classification (NCBI taxonomy): domain Eukaryota; kingdom Viridiplantae; phylum Streptophyta; class Pinopsida; order Cupressales; family Cupressaceae; genus Thuja; species Thuja plicata. The sequence goes on from MU226511.1 coordinate 609,936, forward strand.
GGTTCTCCTAAGGGAACTCTGGGAAAGGTAGGAAGTGGTGATGTGATCAGAAATTGCTATGGTAAGGTTATTGTTGTTGTCATCCTTCCACTTGGCACCCAAACCAACCACTTTGCCGAAGCCAATGTGGCCCTCCAAGTCACCAAATTAGCCCATGATATTGGGATCAAAAACCTTTGGCTAGAAGGAGACTCTAGCAGCATTATAAATTGTCTTAAAAATTTATACCCACCGTCATGGAATATTGATAATATGATTGAAGAAACCCGCAATCTCTTGAATATCATTGAGAAGATACACATATCCCATGTGTACAAGGAAGCCAACTAGGTTTTTGACTGGTGTGCCAACTTGGTAGTGAAAAGTGACACTCTAATCAGATGGCTTCATGGAGGAGACCTCCCACGTGAGGTGAAGGATTTAGTCAAATATGAAAAAATCTAGGGAAAGGAAGGAACGAAAATTATTAATCATAAAAGTTAATACTGCATTTCATAACGGCTTTCCCATAAATGGGAAGTAAGGGATTAGGAGGAAGGGTAATGACTCCAAGTCCCATTCACATTCATTTTGGGTGCCCATTAACAAAGTTAGAACCTAGCTTTCTAGGAAAATCAAAAGAACAATTTGGAATACTTCGGCGAGAAAGTGTATGTTAAGCCATAAGCTGAATCACCATAACGCTAGTTTGAGCCATAATCTTGCAATGGGTGGAAAAATACATAGAAGGGAGACCTCTGATGACAATGAGAAATGGAGGACACAAACTAAGATGTGGAATTTCCTACAGAAAGGTGGAATTTCAACTTTTATTGAAAGGATACATGGTGGGAAGCCGTCGGTGACCAAAATGTTCATGAAAAGCTGGGATGAGGGTAGTGTGGTGATTGATGAGAGAAAATTTATGGTCACTAAGGAGTTTATCTCCAATTTTACTGGCATCCCCATTGTGGGTGATAAATTTTACAGGGATCATAAAATTTCAGACTCTGCGGTCAATGACTTCATGAGGGACGAGGAAGAGAAGAAAGCTATCATCAAAGTTGGGACTTATTATCAAACAAAAGGGATCAAAATGCTTTGGAGATTAATCCCGAGGGCCATCATCTCGTATGTCACACTGGATACTAGGTTTGATAGGATTAGAACCTATCACTTCATCGTCATGAACCACTTTAGACATCGTATGCAAGTTTCTATCCTGTTCTACTTATACACTTCTATCAATGAAAATATTAATGGTTATAGGGGAAAGGCTATTGAAAATATTTCTTTCCATGAGGGAATTTTACTACTGATTGAGGAGAACTTTAAATCCCAAATGATGGGGAAGGAGGTCATTGATAAAGAGGGCATAATGGATGTCTCTGGCTTTGATTATGTCCCCTTAGATACAGAAGACAGTGAGGGTTTCACTTGGAGGATCAAGAGGATTATGACACTAAGAAGAATAATTTGGGATCTTCTTCTAAGAAGAGAAAAATCAGTATACACACTGTCAAAAGAGAGAAAGCGGTGACAACCTCCAAGAAACATACTACTACTATGATCTCTTCTGAGGATGATTATAATGACAATGAGAAAGGGATGAAAATAGATGATGAGGAAGAGATTTCCAGTGGAAAAGGTAAAAATAAAAGGGAGACTACTATTGTGAAGTACTAGACTTAAAATAGTAAGAACAGGGGAGAAAGCACAAGCTGGAAGACTCCTGATGACCAGAATCATAGAAACAACCCTGGCTCTCATGACAAGGTGAAGGAAAACCTATAGGATGAGCATGAAGGTAATTGCCAGGAAAATCCTTCTCCCCAGTTCTCCAACCCCCACAACTCGGTGAAAGAGAAGTGGTAGGACAAATAATATTGCTGCTATTTTTTTGCGTAGGGGAGGAAGATGGTGTGGTGAAACTTTGATGTTAAGACTGCCAAAGTGGGGATAACTAGGGAAGCCATTAATCCCAAAGTTATCAAAGGTGAGGATGGTAGGATTCAGCTGGAGGAGTTGATTGACCTGGCTATGGTGGTTCTCACTGATAACACGCGGGAAATGGAGCTCGACCTTCTCAACAATGCGAGGAATAGTATGTTGGACAACTACAGATCTATCAAATGGTTATTCCATGAGGTGGCGGAGCTCAAGAGGAGATTTAATGGGATAGAAAAAAATTATGTTTATAGCACTGTTGAGGAATAGAAGAGTCTAGATACTAGGATCAGAAAGATGGAAGAAAAAATGCTGATTTTTGATGCAACTCTTAAAAGCATCGTAGAGCAGAGCTTCAACATCCTGAAAGTCTCCAATGAGCATATCAAGATTCATATCAAAAAAAGGAAGAAAACCCTAAGGGAATAGATGTGGCCAAAACTAGTGTGGAAAAAGAGCAAAAGCCCGAAGAGGGACCTGGAAAGAGGACTAGGGATAGTTCAAAGAAGAAGAAAGAGAATGATACACCAAAAAATCTCCACAAAATAAAGGAATCAACAGCAAAGATGGAGAACCTGGAGTCCAAAGCGGCTAGCCCGCTCAGACATATTTCCTGATTATGTTCCCTGACTCTTTTGGCTATCCCTGTGTGTTGTTTTCTTTTGAGTAGTTTAGGATCTGTTCTATTTTTCCATGGCCTTGGTAGTGGCATGTCTTGCATTTTGGTACTATTTTTTTCTGAGTGTATGTTCCCATCTTAAGCTTTGTATTGGGTTTCAGGCACCCTATAAAACCTGTGTTACTTATTAAAAAACATAGAATACAAGCATTGTAATAAATGTAAAACTAAATCATAATTTTTTTGAACTATTTAAAATTTGGATGAAAAATAAAAAAAACATCAAAAAATTCTATTAAAATGTCTCAGTGCAAAAGGTTACTCCATTCGTAGAAACTGACCAACACACATCAAAAGATAGATGTGAATAAGAGTATAGAGATGGAGAAGATCTATAAAGCATGGGAAAGAGGCCACATAAAATGAATATATATATTAATCAAAGAGAATGATCTATGGTGGACAAAGGGATTGATGAATTTTTCAAATAATATATGAATTTTACAATATATAATTGATTGTTGAATTGTTTAGACTATTTAAAATTTGAATAGAAAACAAAAAACACCATAAAATTCTATAAAAAAATGTTCAATTGTAATTTTTTTTATGTCAGTGCTAGAAAAGGGTGTTCATTTAATAGCATATTAGTTACATAATAAAAAATGTATGATAGTGAGTTGCAACTTCTGATAAATGTTGCAACATTTCATGGTGATCCTATACTTACAAAGACAATGCAAATACTATATTAAACAAAGATGTCATTATAGGAGAACACCTACATGATATGATTTGTATGATGTGACAAAAACTACATTGATGTTATGGGATAATTTAAGAAAAGCATTAAGGAAAATGATCCAGAGTGTCTAGGGGTATAGAACTGAGGAAAACTGAAAATCCATTTTTTCACATTTTTTTCTTGCTATTTTTATATTTAATTTTGTGCATTTTTTAGCATCCATATTTCACATACATTCTAATCTTATCATTGCACTATCAACAATGATTTTTAATGTTGAAAAGGTGGTATAAAATAGAACTTCAAGACCACCAAGCCCTTTAATGCAATCACAATGGTGTGACGTGAGTAGTAGCAACTATAGGAGAAATAAATAGAGAGATTGGAGATGCAAAATATCAATATGTATAGTGAAAGAGAATTATCAAAGACCATGTACATGGGATACAATTAAGTGAAAAGAGAATGTGAGTAGGAATGCAACAACTTCAAGATAAAATCATCCTACATAATTGGAACATGAAACTACAGAGTTAATATGCATTATTTGTGGTAGTTTCTTTTGTCAACAATTTTATGCAACCACAAAGCCTCTACAACCATCTTGTTGCCTAGTGACAGGATCTCTCACAAGAAAACACAAGATAGTTTTCAGAAATTTAATTGTTTGACCCCTTAAAACTCAAAATGATTTTTTTTTTGGAAAGACTAAAGTTTGTTCATAACATAAATATATTACTCCTCACCAATTTGTAGGGGTTTATTAATTTGTATGTAGTCATACCACTATATTCTTTGGCTGCAATTTTAGGGAAATGTTTCTAAACATGGTGCTATCATGAAAATTAATATAACTCGCTCATTTCTCCATGAAATTGCCTCAAATTTTAATAAAATGAAACTAGACTAATATATAATTTATTTTGGTATGGTATCATACATTCATGTGTCCGTACAGGGCCATACCATGCGTGTAAAGTGACTATAATAGTAAAAAATCATAAAACAGTGAGGGTTTCAAAGGCAGAGTTTTATTTCTTGTAGTCTTCTTCAAAAACCACCAAAAAACTCACTTCTCAAATTTTAAATGGTATATTTTAATCCATTATAATTAATTCAACTAATGACAACCTCCTTTTTAACCTTTTAACAACCCAATGACTCTTCACATTCCAAGTTGCACTCTAGACATTTTAGACAATGATAAATTTTTCATAATGATTCAAATGACCCTCAAATTTCCCTTATTACATCAAAAATGGTCTCAATGGACCTTATAAAAAATAAAAGACTCAAAAAAATCACTAAATCCTACCACTTAAATACCTTAAGCAAACACAAAGGTGTTGGTTCTCTTCCACCACAAAGGTAAGCTAGATCATGTCAAAACAATGATAGCAATAAAGGCCATAAAGAAATGATTAATCATTTCAATATCATAAGGATTCTAAGGGACCTCCATGTATTAATGGTGAGAAATAAAACTTTAAGTAAATAGACAATTTTGTGATTAACTATTGAGATCACTATCATAGTAGGAATTCAATACTCAAAAGTACATAAAAAAAGAAGAAGAAGAAGTTAAAACTAAAAGAACAATAAAAGGTCACCACTCATTATGCTTATTACATTAAAAAAAAGTAAACACTCTATAATAATAACATTTCTTGTACAAGTATTGGCTGCAAAACAAACTGTGCATACCCGATTAGCATAAATTTGCTGAAATGAGATTTTGTCTGCATTAAGATGTCAAAAGAGAGTATGAAAATGTATTAAAATGTTGGAATGATTCACAAAACATGTAATTACTTAATATTCATCCTTGGTTTACAATATTGAATCAAAACAACCAGCATTAAACTACTACTACTTCTTATACTACATGAAGTCGATTAGTGATGATTTGAAATGTATGTGAAATGTCCGAGTCTTCAAAACCCATAATTTATTGGCTAATAGAGTCATATGTGGCAACTAAAACAATAAAAAAGAATTTTCAACAAAGGTGTGATATAAAGTAAACACATATACTTAGAGATTCTTCATCAAATATATAAACATTTATATGCAACACAAAGAAGACCAAAACAAATAGTAGCTTGCGTTGATTAAAAAGATACAACACTTAAATTGGTGTTTTCTTTCACTGTAGCAGTATACTAGATGGAAGAAGATGGAATAATACTTTTAATTCTTAAATTTTTGTGTCTTTTCTTTCCTGTGATGTTTTATGTTAATGCTTGTAAGAATCTGGCTACATCACAATGTAACAGTCATATCTCTTGGTAGAATGATGCAACCAAAAAACCTCTAAAAAAAATACATAATAAAATCCGTAAACCTTCAATCAAATATATGTATAAATATTCCAGTGGTTAAAGGTACGCCAACAAATAATTTAGATTGCCAAAACCCTCATCCATGTGAAAATTTTTAGAAATTGAGTTAGTTGACCCCTTAACTTCAAAATATTTTTTTATGGAAAAAATAAATTGTGTCCATGACATAAATATATTACTTCTCACCAATTTATAGGTTCTTATTTGTCCTTATATAGCCGTACCACTATTTTCTCTCACTGCAAGTTCTGGAAAACATTTATGAATAGGGTATTGCCATTCATTTCTCCATGGAATTATCTAAAATTTGAACCAAATGAAACCAAACTCATATAAATTTAATTTGGGTATGGTCTCATGCGCTCATATATCCCTACAGGGCTGTACCATACAAGCAAGTTGATTATAACAGTAAAAAATCAGAAAACAATGGAATTGCAAAAAAATAGTTTTTGGATTCTTATTAATTCCTCCTCAAATTTACCATCCAATCCCCTCATCCAACCAAAATAAGGATTTTAACATTATTACAAATTGAAACCTAAAGGTCACACAAAATTTGAGATCAAAGACCTTTCACCTCCCAAGAAGTTGCAAACTTTACAAGCAAGTTTTACAATTTTGATGACAATATTTGACATTTTTTTAGTTCAACATGACACCACAAACACAAAACATGACAAAAAAACCTTATAAATGACCTCATTACATTAAAATGGAAATGTCGATAAAACTAGACCCCTATTACATATTAAAATCAAAACTTTGAATTAGGTTCTCCTCCACCATAGAAAATCAACATTCATCATGGACCAATAGTTATAATAAGAGAATGCCAATTGTTTGTTTATGGAAGTTATAAGATAAGTTCTATGGTAACAATCATGAAACCAAAGCAAGTAGGTAGGAAAGAGAAGTGAGAAACAAGGGAGGTTTCACCTATAATTTATTGTTGTTAATAGTCATAAAGATATCAAAAGATCAGTCACAAGAGTTATGTTGTTTGTTTGGAATAAGTATTTAACAATGTGGTGCAGGAGCACCTAGGTAGGCTAGTTGTGGAAATGTAACCTATGGTTTTCTCATTCTTTATTTTGGCTTGTATTGGTTCTAGCCAGACCACTAGGTAAATAAAGGGACCAAGAGTCCTAGGGTGTGAAGTGTTTGTAGGAGGATAGGTCTTATTTGTTCCTTGGTGACCCTTAGGTCCAATTAGGCGCAATTAGGGAATTTTAGAATTTTATGGAAAAATGAGACAAGAGAGGGAATAGAGGTCCATTTTGATGTTGTTTCATCATATGTAGTGAATTGGACAAGTTTGGCTAGGGTTTGACCAAGTTTGGCCATCAAACCCAAAAGTTGTCAATGTTGTCATTGACAACATTGACAACTTTTTAAGACAAGTTAGCATCTTCGAATAAATTGGTTGGGTAACTATTTGAAACTGACCATTTAGTGTTTGGGTCATCTATATAAGACCATCCTTGGGATTTTTGAAGGGTTGGAAATTTTTAGACCTTTCATGTACGGACTGTGTTAATCAATAACAGTGTGGATTTGTGTGTTTTGAGGTGATCGAGCAATGTAATGGATTGAAAGTGTTTCTGTAAGCTTTGTTTCTTGTAATGTAGGTCAGTATTGAACTTCCTATGGTGTTATATTTGTAGTTTGAATAGTTTTGATTTCTTTTGTAAAATCTTGTAAGTTCAGTCCAGTCGTTGGTCTGGTTTTGAGCACTAGTTGCAAATGGAGTCTTAAATTTCTTTTCTAATGTGTCTTTGGCCCAGGCTCTTGGATTATGAAAGTAGACTCCATGTACATTGTGTACATAGTAGGTTGCAGCCTGGAAGTGGTGACAACTATTTTTAAGATGATGCCCTAGGCAAGCTAGAGTAGCTTGGCTAGGGATCATCAGAGGTTGCAGAGCTAGCTAGAGGGATTGAAAGCATACATAGCTTCAATCAGAGGAAGTGGGAAGGAAGAGGAGTCAGAGGAGGACCCCCAACTAGGAGGAGATGTTGTGAGGAATTATCTTGTTTGCCAAGAAATCCCATTTCTTGTGCAGATAGTGAAGGAGGCCTAAAACCCTAAATTTTAGGCATGTAAGTAGGAAGGACCGTACGGACATTTTAGGAGCCTAAAACCTAGAAAATATTTAGTGTCTCTTAAAAGGGTGTCTAGATCCTAAGCCTATTTGGCACTTGTTAAGAAATTTTCCCAAGATAATGCAGAAAAGGTGTCCAAATAGGGATAATGGCTTGTAGCCCTATTTTGGGGGTAATTGCATAGGTTCTTGGAGCTCGTTTGTGTTTTTGGAGCAAAGTGAGTTTCTAGGGGTTGGAATTGGTCCCGTTGACATCTTCATATGCTTCCTTTTCAAATTGGTGAAGATTGGAATCCATTTGAATTAGATTGTGCAAATGGACAAGAAAGACCAATTTGGGTCTAGTATGAGGTTTGCAAAGTTGTGAGTTCTATTTTGTTGGTGTTTACTAGTTGAAGGAAATTAGGATCTTGTGATAAGATAC
>MU226511.1:618145-629336 GCA_018584345.1 Thuja plicata
AGATTGTGCAAATGGACAAGAAAGACCAATTTGGGTCTAGTATGAGGTTTGCAAAGTTGTGAGTTCTATTTTGTTGGTGTTTACTAGTTGAAGGAAATTAGGATCTTGTGATAAGATACCTAAGGAGTCTAGGGTGAATAGAAGAACCCTAGTAGGTCAGTGATTGAACTAAGAGATCCTATAAGAGGTCTAAGGAGCAAGACCAGTACTACATCAGAGCAAGTTGAGAAACTTGGGAAAGCTGGTTTATGTTAGAGGTGGAATATTGTGGTTATACAAAGATGGTGACAAATGTAGAACTAGCCAAGGATATGGAGGAGAAGAAGGAGGAAAATAGACTCCTTGAGAGTACTTTGGAAGCAATGAGAGTAAGGATGAAAGAACTAGTAGATGCTACTAGGAAGAAAGAATATGAAGCAAAATCCAGTAGTAAGGGTAAGAAGAAGATGGAGGAAGAAGACTACATTCCTGAACCTGACACAGTGTTGAATGAGGAACCTTTCTTGAAGGCCATAAAGGCACTTAGTGGAAAATATTTGGAGGGAATACCTTTATTTGGAGGAAAGATGGATATTGAGGCAGTCATGGACTGGATTGAAGCAATGGAAAATCATTTTGAATGTGAAGGGATAAGTGAGGCCCAAAGGGTTAAAGTGGCCAAGTCTAGACTCAAAGGGCCAGCTTTGACTTGGTGGAAATACCTTCAGGATGAGAGGGTAAGTATGGGAAAGCAACCAATAGAAAATTGGAATGCGATGGTAACAGAATTGAAAGAGAGTTATCTTCCAGGGGACTACAAAATATAGCTCCATATGAAGAGACAAAACTTGAAGTAGAAAGATCTAGATGTGGCCTCATATACTGAGGAATTCCAAAGACTATGTTTAAGGTCTAAGTTGCAAGAAGAAGAGCCAATCAAAGTGGCTAGGTACTTGGGTGGGTTAAAGTGGAACATTCAAGAGGATTTAAGTCTATGGACACCTACTACCATTCAAAAATGTCATCAGTTGGCTCTAAAGGTGGAAGAGAAGAATAAGAAGAAAGGGGATTCTAGTTTCAAGAACAATAATAACAATATAGGCAGAGGAAGAGAATAGAGGGGTCAAAGAGGATGCTACCAAGGAAGGGGTAGTGAACAAAGGTCCCAAGGAGAAAACAAGTTGATAGAGAAGTAGACTGAGAACAATTCAAGAGGAGGCTATAACAGAGGCAGGGGTAATAATGGGGGTTCTAACAGAGGAAGAGGAGGTAGGAGTGGATCCTACTTTTCTACAATGAAATGCTATTATTGTGGGAAACTAGGGCATCCAGCTTACAAATGTCCTGATAAGCCTTCTGCAGAAAATAGTGACAAAAGAGTATCATATGCACATGAGGATACTCTTAGTGTCAAAAATCTGGAGGTGGACAATTTAGACTTAGAAATGGGTGAGAAACTAATGTTTAGAAGGGTCCTAATAAGGCAGCCAATCAAGGATGATCCCAAACATAGGAGGGCACTATTTAGAATTAGATGCAAGATTCTTGGAAAAGTATGCAAAGTAATTGTTGATTCTAGATCCACCGACAACATCATTTCAGAGGAGGTAGTGGTGAAGCTAAAGATAGACAAAATACCCCATGTGAACCCTTGTAAGGTGACATGGCTCAACAAAGGCCAGAGTGTCTTGGTCAATGAGAAAACATGGGTAGAATTCTCCATAGCAGGATATAAGGAAAGATTGCTCTGTGACATCCTTCCAATGGATGCTTGTCATTTGCTTCTTGGGAGGCCTTGGTAGTTTGATAATGGAGCAATATATGATGGGAAGGAGAAGTCCATTACATTTAAGAAGGGAGGAAGGACATTCAAAATTCAGTCTTTATTAGAGGACGAGGAACCACAGAGTAAAACTCCTAAGGTCATGTTATGCAATGGTAAGGAGTTGGTGAATGATATTAGAGATGATAAGGGAGAAGGTTATGCCATTTTGCTAAGACCTAAGGAGGAGGAGACACCAGTAAAGGAACCACTACCAAAGGAAGTGGAAGAATTGCTTGAGAAATATAAGGAAATAGTGAGTGATGACACTCCTACAACCCTACCACCTAAGAGGGTTATAAGTCATCAAATAGACTCTGTGCTAGGGGAATCCTTGCCCAATAAAGCAACATGCAAGTTGACTCCACATCATAACTTGGAGGTAGCAAGACAAGGACAAGAACTCTTGGATCAAGGCTTGATCAAGAAGAGTATTAGCCCATGTGCAGTCTCGGTTGTTTTAGCAGCAAAGAAGGGGGGAAAGTGGAGATTATGCACAAACTCAAGGGCTATAAATAGGATTAAAATAAGGTACAGATTCTCAATCCCAAGGATAGAGGATCTTATGGATTGCCTAGGTGGGGCAATGTATTTCACAAAGCTAGATTTGAAAAGTGGTTATCACCAAATCAGGGTGAAGGAAGGTGATGAATGAAAAACAACATTCAAAACCACAGATGGGTTATATGAATGGCTTGTGATGCCATTTGGTCTCTCTAATGATCCGAGCACATTCATGAGGCTCATGAATGAGGTGCTCAAGGATTTCACTTGAAAGTTTTTAGTGGTATATCTTGATGATATACTAATTTTTAGTAAGACAAGAGAGGAACATGTAAAACATGTGGAGGCAGTATTGAAGAGGTTGCATGAAGAGAAGTTGGTCATTAAGCTTGAGAAGTGTGAGTTCTTTAAGCAAGAACTAGTTTACTTGGGCTTTGTGGTGTCCAATGGGTCTTTGAAGATGGACAAACACAAAGTTGCTGTAATCTTGAATTGGCCTCCACCTACCACAGCCACTAAGGTAAGGATTTTTCATGGCCTTGCCCAATTTTACAGAAATTTTATTAGGAACTTCAGTGGGATATGTTCTCCATTAATGGATACTATTAAGGGTTGGGTCAAAACTAAGTTCATATGGACTTTGGAAGCTGAAATATATTTTGAGATGTTGAAAAGACAAGTGGCTACTCAACCTATCCTACAGTTGCCAAGCTTTGATAAGTTATTTACCATTGAGTGTGATGCTAGTGGAATGTTAGTAGGGGGTGTGTTAAGTCAAGAGGGAAGACCTATTGCCTTCTTCAATGAAAAATTAAATGAGGCCAAGAAGAAATATTCTTCTTATGACTTAGAGCTATATGCTCTAGTCCAATCTTTGAGGAAATGGAGGCATTATCTATTGCCTAAGGAATTTGTGGTATTTACTGATAATCAGGCCCTTAGCTACATCAACACACAAGAAAAGCTAAGTAATAGGCATCTAAAGTGGATGGAATACTTGCAGGCATTCACTTTTACTATCAAGCACAAGAAGGGTCAACTCAACAAGGTGGCAGATGCTTTGAGCAGGAGATTGTTAATAGTGCAAGAAGTCCACTTGAATAACATTGGGGTTGAGAGTTTCAGAGACCTATACAAGTCAGATGAGGATTCTGGTGAGGCCTATAAGGTATGTGTTGACTTTGAGAACCATTTTCATAGCAAGTTCTCTGATTACACTTTACAGAATGGTTTGTTGTTTAAAGGTAATCAGTTGTGTGTACCCAAGGGTTCAATGAGGATGAACCCATCCAAGAGAAGCATAATGGCTCTCTAAGTGGTCATTTTGGTAAGGACAAGACCTTGGAGTTGGTCCAAAGGTTCTACCATTGGCCAAAATTGGTGAGGGATGTCGCCAAGTATGTAGAACAGTGTGTTGTTTGCATGAAGGCAAGAGGAGGAATGAGTAATGAAGGGTTGTATCAGCCTCTACCTATCCCTAATAGACCATGGGAGTGTATAAGTATGGATTTCATTATGGGGTTACCCAAAACTAAACAGGGGTATGAGAGCATTTATGTAGTTGTTGATAGATTTAGTAAAATGGGACATTTCATTCCATGCAGAACTACTAATGATGCTAGCCACATAGCTTATTTGTTTTTCAAGGAAATAGTAAGGATTCATGGTCTTCCTTTGAGCATTGTCTCTGATAGAGATGTAAAGTTTATGAGTCATTTTTGGAGAACTTTATGGACAAGGATGGGTACCAACCTATCTTTTGGTTCAGCTTACCACCCTCAGACTGATGGGCCAAACTAAGGTGGTCAATAGAGTGCTAGGTAACCTTTTGTGGTACCTAACTAAGGAATATGGACAGACTTGGGATTTGGTCATTCTTCAAGCATAATATGCTTACAATGATAGCAAGAATAGGATGACAGGCAAGAGTCCATTTGAGGTGGTTTATGGCATGCATCCTAGGAGTGTTTGTGAGCTTAGGGATCTTGGTGGAATGGAGTATAGAAGTGGCCATGCAGAAGACTTCACTTCTACCATGAAGGAGATACAAGACCAAGTAAAGAAGTAGATACAGGACAGTGAACTTAAGTTGAAAGCCAAAGTGGATGAGAAAAGGAAGGATGTTCAATTTGAAGTGGGTGACTATGTGATGGTCCACTTGAACAAATCTAGACTACAGAAGGGTGTTCCTACCAAACTTTAGATGAAAAGGGTGGGACCATGCAAGATCTTAGCCAAGTATGGAGCTAATGTATATAAGGTGGACTTACCATCAAATTTGAGCATCTCTCCCATATTTAATTTTCAATACCTCATAGAGTTTAGGGGAAAAATGGAAGACATCAATCCAACTATTCAAGGGGTCAATGATGATGTGGAGGTTACTATCTTACCTCCAAAGTTTCCTATGGTGGCTGATAAAGTCTTGGACTCCCGGGTCAAGAAGACCACTAGACACAAAGTCTACATGGAACATTTGATTTAGTGGAAGGGAGGACAAGAATCAGAGGCCTCATGGATTGCAGAGGCAGATTTCAAGAAGGTGGGCATTTCACAGGAGCTACCGTCCACAGGAGTGACATGACTTCTTCCTTTGGAGGGGAGTATGGTGCAGGAGCACCTAGGTAGAATAGTTGTGAAAATGTAACCTAGGGTTTTCTCTTTCTTTGTTTTGGCTTGTAGTGGTTCTAGCCAGACCACTAGGTAAATAAAGGGACCAAGAGTCCTAGGGTGTGAAGTGTTTGTAGGAGGATAGGTCTTATTTGTTCCTTGGTGACCCTTAGGTCCAATTAGGCCCAATTAGGGAATTTTAGCATTTTATGGAAAAATGAGCCAAGAGAGGGACTAGAGGTCCTTTTTGATGCTATTTCATCATATGTAGTGAATTGGATAAGTTTGGCTAGGGTTTGACCAAGTTTGGCCATCAAACCCAAAAGTTGCCAAAAGTTGTCAATGTTGTCATTTACAACATTGACAACTTTTTAAGACAAGTTAGCATCTTCGAAGAAATTGGTTGGGTAACTGTCTGAAACCGACCATTTATTGTTTGGGTCATCTATATAAGACCATCCTCAGGATTTTTCAAGGCTTGGAAAGTTTTAGACCTTTCATGTACGGACTGTGTTAATCAATGACAGTGTGGATTTGTGTGTTTTGGGGTGATCGGGCAAAGTAATGGATTGAAAGTGTTTCTATAAGCTTTGTTTCTTATAATGTAGGTTAGTATTGAACTTATTGTGGTGTTAGATTGGTAGTTTGAATAGTTTTGATTTATTTTGTAAAATCTTGTAAGTTCATTCCAGTCGCTAGTTTGGTTTTGAGCACTGGTTGCAAATGGAGTCTTAACTTTCTTTTCCACTGTGGCTTTTTCCTGGGCTCTTGGATTATGAAAGTAGATTCCATGTACATTGTGTACATATTAGTTTGGGACTTGGAAGTGGTGGAAAATATTTTTAAGATGATGCCCTAGGCGAGCTAGAGTAGCATGACTAGGGATCATCAGAGGTTGCAGAGCTAGCTAGAGGGATTGAAAGCATACATAGCTTCAAACAAAGGAAGTGGGAAGGTAGAGGAGTTAGAGGAGGACCCCCAACTAGGAGGATAAGTTGTGAGGAATTATCTTGTTGGCCAATAAATCCCATTTCTTATGCAGACAGTGGAGGCCTAAAACCCTAAATTTTAGGCATGAAAGTAGGAAGGACTGTACGGACACTTCAGGGGCCTAAAACCTGATCAAAATGACAAGCATGTAAGTTTCTGTCATAAAACACATCCAAAGCTGGTAATGGAGCACAAAAATCTCATCCCATCTTAAAAATTATATAAAAGTTACGTTAAACAAAGTAACATAATGAACAAGGAAATATTGATGGGGTATCAACAAGGACATGCTTTTTTTAACAACACAGTGATTTTTAGATAGGCACATGAAATGAAAGTACACCATTTTCTATCATTTAAAAACCCTAAATAATCAGCTACACAAACAACAATAATATTAATTAGAGCAAGAAGATATACATAAGTATGAAGTTAACAAACTATGATACAATTTTTAAATTGTTTTGAGAAATGGAGCTCGCAAGGAACATTTCTAGAATGCAGAGACTATGAAGTAGAGAACATATAGAGTTGAAACTAGATTTGGAGTTGTAGAGCATAAATATAGAATGTACACAACAAGAGAAAACCTCAGTTGAAGGCAATAAATATAGATCATGAGTAACTGTTAGAATAGGAAAAAACCAATTCTCCTAAGAACACCTGCATGCAAACTTGTCACATGGAAGAAGAAAAATATAGAAGACTGGAGAAACTATGGAGGCCAAAAATCCAGAGGAGACATCATATGCAAAATAAAATAATATATTAACAATATGTTTCTAGATTACAATGAGATGTGAAAAAACTCTTTATAAAATACAAAGAGGTGAATCCTTATAAAAGGAATCATGAAACCCTAAAATGGGAAACCCTAAGGTTAGCTTAAGCAACTAGAGTGAATAGGTGAGTTAGTAATTAGATCATAATGATTTAATTAATAACCCAAGAGACTATTACTCTAACACCCCCCCTTAAGATAAGCTTAGGGAGAAGCAAAAACCTATGAGCCTACTACAGAAAGCAGGAAAGAAGGGTCCCAGCAACAAGGCCTGATCAGATACCCAAGTACAAGAAATAAACTAGATGAAGGAAACTAAGCCTCTAATCTAGGGAAAGTCCCAAAGAAAGGAACAAGAAAGAGCAAGAAGCATCTCCGAAGCATGAAGCTGTAAATACTGTCAGAAGTAACTGCTAGAACCCCCACTGAAAAAGTGCATCACCAGGTAGAGAAGACAAACTATGAAGAGCTGATCAATCGAACCCAGGAAGCAATAGAACCAATAGGAGAAAAACCCCCATAATGCTGAACAGGGAGAGGGGTGACTAGAACACTAAAATGCAATGCCTGAAACATCTGCAAAAAGCAGAATCAGGAACACCAACAGTGCAACAAAAGTACAAGCATAGGATAAAGGGCGGTGTCACTGACACATAGCATGGGCTAATGTCGTGGAAGGTATGCTCACTTGACAAAGGTGGATGAGCACAAAATGACAAAACATCATAACCCCCCATGGCACTTATAACTGAGTACGAGTACAAAAAACACACAAGGTGGTCGAAATCCCAGATATGCAAAAGCAAACACTTTATCTCAGTGCATTTATAGTAAAGAGAATGCTACAAAAGAGAAGCATACAGTGCTCATAAGTAAGAAATAAGAGTGAGCCAGAAGATCAGAGGAAGAGATCCCAGGACCTGTAGAACCCAAGTAATCTGCTAGAGTGTGAAAGATAAAATATCGGAGGAGAGAGAACCTGGAGCAAAATCTGGAAAAAATGACCCCTGCAACTAAAAATTTCACTGAACCATCTTTATGATGATATCTGGTTTTCCAAAAAAGGAGTCCAGATGAGCCAGATATGGCTCCCGGAAGGCAGAAAATGGATATCAGACTTTGACAAAAAAAACACTGTCAAAACAGTAAAATCCAAATATCAAACCACTATAATTGGATAGTTCTTGGAAAGATCTTTCCGACGATATAGAGAAGTCTAAAAAAGACCTCCGTATGCTCCAAATAGAGCAAAAATAGTGCCAAGTGGTCAGAAAGGGTCAAAAATCAGGTTTAAAGCCGCTGGGGCTGAAAAAAAGGGCCCCTGAGTGCATGGCGTGTGCAGGGGGCTACACCAAAGCTCCTGGTCACGTATATGACCGCCGACCAGGAGAAAGGGGCCCGCGGGGCTTAAACACCCGCCAGGCGGAGCGGGGCGACGGAGCACCGGGAGGCGGCGGGGTTGCCGGCGGAGCGGCTGTCAGCGGGGGCCGGGAGGGGGCTAAGCGACAGGGGTCAGAGGTGGGCGGTTGAGCAGAGACCGCAGGTGGGCGGGCCACGGAGGAGGGCTTCCGGGCGTCGACCGATGGCGGTAAAGCGCCGGTGGTGCGTGGGTAGCGGGCTGACAGCGCCAAATGAAAAAGCACGGGCAGCGTTTTCAAACGCTTAAAAAACATTAAAAATAATGTTTTTTTTTTAAAAAAAATTCTCAGTTTTTGTGCCCATATGGCACTGGAAACCAAATTTTTTTTGCCTCGAAGGCAAGTTTTCCAAAATGGACAAACTTTATATGGATTCTAGGGTTTTCGGGAGCTCTGAGCGCAACGGTAATGTCTGTTTGAGCCCAAAATGACCAGAAATAGAGTTCCCCCTAAATCCACACAAAAAACTTCTGAAAAGCTGGAAAAACCTCCAGCGTCTGATACACTTCGACAAAGAATGAACAACCAGCAGCAAGATGACTTTGATACCATGTTAGAATAGGAAAAACCCTATTCTCACAAGAACACCTGCATGCAAACCTGTCACATGGTAGAAGAAAAATACAGAAGACTGGAGAGACTATGGAGGCCAAAAAGCCAGAGGAGACATCGTATGCAAAAGAAAACAATATATTAAAAATATGTTTCTAGATTACAATGAGATGTGAAAAAATACCTTATGAAATACAAAGAGGTGAATCCTTATAAAAGACATCATGAAACCCTAAGGTTAGCTTAAGCAACTAGAGTGAATAGGTGAGATAGTAATTAGATCATAATGATTTAATTAATAACCCAAGAGACTATTACTCTAACAATAACAACATGTAATACATAGAAAACAAAGAGTTTTTCCTTTTATTTCTTTGCAAATGTAGTGTAGGGCTCGAGAAGGAAGTTCTTAAAAATACAAAGAGCTTCATTTTTAGAGATACAAAGAAAGAAAATGAGTTCATGGGGGTGCTTAAACAATAGAATACCTTAAGAATGTCAAAAATGTTTAGAGAAATCTCCAGTAAGCTCCATCAATAATCCTTGAAATACCTCAAAATTAATTCTACCCATAGCATGGCGACACTCAAAGTACCAGAGGGAAACGTTTGAAAATGAAGATGAAAAAATGAATGTGCCTGAGTTATTTTTAGGTTTTACCTACCTTTATTTTCTTTTTAAATCTCATTGCCAAATACCCCGGGGGAAGGAAATTTTGTTAGATTTTTTGTTAAGTGATAATGTTTATCACTTGTAATTTCCCTATGATTTTTGTTTTTTTCAAATTTAATAATAACAATACAAAAAATGAAATTGCAAGTATTTTTTGTATTGATATTATTTAATTTGCAATATATGGTGTTTGGTTTTTATAAAAAAAAAATTTAAATATTTACTTTGCATTTTAAATAATTTATTAATATTATTAAAATAATTTATAATTTTAATTTTAATAAATTTTAATTATATTAATATTATTATCAAGTAATTTATTTATTGCTTAAAAATGTTACTATAACCAGTATTTATTAAAGTAATTAATTATAAATCGTTTAATAGTATTTATTACTATTCAAAGGCCTTTATGAGTTTTTGAGGGATAAGACTGCATTTAGTAGGAATCTTTATGATGATATTGATAGGGCATGAATTTTTGGTCACTATTTTTCCTAAAGCATCTGACCCGGGAGTTATTGCTCCCCAAAATGTAGCTGGATGTGAAAAGCATAACTATGAGTCGAAGGTTCATTTGTAGGAGACTTCTTTTCTTTTTGGCTTGTTCCTTTTGTAATATTCATTAATGAATTAATCTTACATTATTTTGTAAATATTGTTTAAAATCAATATTTATTAAATGGAAAGATTTAATTATTTAATTAATATTATTTTTGATAAAATATGAGTGTGATGTTTTCTTTTTTGTATTATTTTAATTATAATTTAATATTATTTAAGTGGTAATATAATCAACTACTTGTGATAAATTTTTGTATTAATTTAATAAACTACTTAGTGACATTTTTTGAAGTAATTTGTCAAATATTATTGTAATAAATGTTGTTATTAATTTATTCATAAATCAAATAAATAAGGGAGTTAGAATGTTTGCATACTAGAAGAGGCACATTTAGAATAGTATTTATTTTAGTTTTTGCATGATATTAAAATATAAATATTAATTAAGGTCCATAAGAAACACTTAATTAAATATTATTTTAAATGAAAAAAAATTAGGGAATAATTTTTTTTTTGTGGAGATGTAATTGGAGTATCAAATGAGATTGCATATACCAAGGAGGAGGTTTTCCTAGAGTTTTGACGTAGATTGTGAGTAGGTTGGAGTCTTGTTTTGGTCTTTTTCAGTTGAGGGACCTTTTGGGTAAATTATCTGAGTCTTACTGTCCTTTATGATATCACAACCATCTATTGAAAAGTGCAGCCATGATGGATATTCAAAATATAGTAAATAAAATAGTGCATATTCAATATCTTCATCGCTTAGTTGCATCACACTTTTAGAACTATAGTAGTCATTTAATGATACCAATCACTCTAGGTGGAACACAGATAATGATTACAAGACCAAAATGTTTTGTAATAATAGTAAATAAATGACGTTGAAGATCAGGGATACAAGATAACAATATAAATATAAATAAGGAATGTATTCGACATAAAGTAAACATCAAGGAAAATAGAATCAATAATACAATGCTACAAGTTTCTCGAACATCATCTTGTTTTCATTACTAGTAATAATGAGGGTCAGAAATGTCATGTAATCTTTCATAAATTTTGAGGATACATAATAGAGTGCAGAAGAGGATGCAAAACTCAATGCCAAAGACTGGATATTATTTTATGCTGACTTTTGTTCCAACACAAAAGTGTTATTTTAGGTGAAAAATACACTAAAATTTAGCACTATTTTAGGCACTAATTGCCATTTTTGTTGTAGTGCATCTCTCTCTCTCTCTCTCTCTCTCTCTCTCTATATATATATATATATATATATATATATATATATATATATAT
>MU226511.1:643395-667133 GCA_018584345.1 Thuja plicata
CTCTCTCTCTCTCTCTCTCTCTCTCTCTCTCTCTCTCTCTCTCTCTCTCTCTCTCTCTCTCTCTCTCTCTCTCTCTCTCTCTCTCTCTCTCTCTCTCTCCACCTATGCCATCTTCCCCTCTGTCATCAACTGGACATAAATGAAACACATAAAAAACATAAGTGGGCAATCATTATAAGAAAATTCTATTAAAAATACAAATGTGTAAAATTAAATACAATGTACCAAGTTAACTGTTTACTCTTACTGTAACAGGAGTCCATGGCTTTGTATGCCCCTAATGCACATCTCCATGGGGTGCTTCAGTGTATGTAGTGTGTTGTGTAGTATCATCCACCTCGAAGACGTAGTTATACATACATCACTATCATTCAAGGGACCCAAGCACATATTCTTGCACATAATGCAAGTATGGGGAACACAAACATGTGAGCTCATGAAGGATGTGGAAGGACCAGAAGCATCAAAATCAGGAGGAAACAATGCACACTTTGCCTAGCCAGTAGATCAATCAAGGTTTGAATGGCTCAAATAGTCTGTGAGCCGGCCTCAGAAATAATATCAGGATGCTGCACTATAGGAGATGGTGAAATATTGGGAGGGGGGACATATGTGTGAGATTTCACCCATTGTGCCCCTGGTGTGTCCTGAGGAGCACCTAAGCCTACACCCTTGTTCAGTTTCATGCTCCAATAATTTACCTTGTGACCGAGCACAAATTCAGCATACAATTTTCTTATGAAATAGAATGGGACATCCAAATTTCTGTGGGATGGTTTATCAAAAACCATCCACCAGCGGTCTCAAAAAATTTCACGTATTGCATCATTTGTGGACCATTTAATTGACAACTTGGTTTTTTAGGGTCCACTTTTAAACCGGTTTTGGGATCAACAAAAATGTTACATATGTCATGTTTTGTTATATTTAGATCCATAACTTGATCATAGTCAAGCCCATCATCAAACTGAGCATGCATGGATTCATGCCAAAGAAGTACAACATTGTGTTGCTCTGTGAGTTTCTCCATGCTTTCACTAATAGAGTTCAATGTGGAAAACATGGGGCGCAATGTGGGAATATTCGCATATGTGGTCTGATATCATCTAAGCTGAATTAGATTGCCTCCTCTGAGATCCTGTAATGGTCGAGGGTTTGAGACTGGTTGGTCTTCTGAAGGTAGGGAATTGTTTTGAGGTGGTTCTGGATTATTCGCAGATTCATTGGGAGGGTTTTCAGATTGGTTTGAATCATGTCTGATTAAAAAATAAATAAAGAATAAAGAATATCAATTTCAACCCTACTTTTTATCATTTAAACCCTAGTTTATAATTAATTTAAAAAAAACAATAAACAATATCAATTCAACCGTTGTTTTTTTTTAAAAACTACAAATTTCAATTCAAAAACCAAAAACAACAATGAAACTATAGATCTGAGAAAAGCATTATATATCTAGAAAAGCAGATATATAATGTGTAACGGATATCCAAAAATGCTTTCTTGTCTGCTTCAATATTTTCACAGTGAAAATGTTGAATGCAGCTGCAGGCAACAATATATTGTCACTGATGAATATCAGATATATGATATTATCATATATCGATAATGCTTTTGGCTTGGCTAGGTGTACTGACACCCAGGCCTACTAAAAATTCAACAAACTTTTGGGTGCACTTTTGGACGAGTGAAAATCTCACTTTTGCACATCGCCAGTTTTTGGCATACCATGATGTTGCACATACCCAAAAGAAAGTGGGAAACCCATCAAGACCATGGGATTTATATGGATGCAGATTGTTAAGGTTTTTTTCCAATTCGTCTTTGGTGAATTTTGCATTAAGAATTTTATTCTTCCCTTCTGAGACAATATGAGGGATATTATAGAGTAATTCATTTTGGGCTATTATGTCTGACCCTTCTAGTTTGTTCAAAATACCCTCAAAGTGAGTGACTGCTTCTAAAGCTGTACTCTTTGGATTATCAATTGTTGTTCCATCTAGTTTCTTAATGCTTGTGATTCTATTAAAACTCTATTTTGCTTTTGAGCTGTTATGAAAAAATCTTGTGTTTCTATCGCCTTCTTCTAGCAATACCTCTTGATATATTTTCCCCTAAAAGGATTCTTCCTTTGCTAATATATCTTCATAAGTGTTTAACAATGCTTTTTCTTTAATAATCATTTTCATGGCCATTCCCTTTTTAATGATTTGTTCATTTACGTTCTCTAATTCCTGCTCTACTACTTTTTTTGAATCAAAGATATTCTCAAATTTATCTCTCTTATACTCAATAAGGCATCATTTTACATGTTTTAACCTAGATATTAGTATAAATTTTTTTGAATCATTGAATATTTTTTCATTCCACCATTCCTCTATCTTTGAGATACAATTCTTATCTTTCAGCTGCATCTTTTCAAACTTAAAAGATTTTTTTTTTGTATATAGGCTTCTTCTAAACTTAGGCTAATTGGAAAATGGTGTGATCCTTTAGTTGCCATTATACTAGTTTTGAAATTGAGATTGAAATTTGCTAAGTTGCCTAAAAAGAAAAATCTATCTAATTTTTCTGCTATAAAAATTGGTCTAGTCTTTTTATTTGACCAAGTAAAATTCTCATTATTTGTGGTATCTCCGATCCTTTGATATGTTGTATCCACTTTTTAAATTCAATCATAGTCTGAGTAAGCTTCCTTGATCCTCCAAATTTTTCTTCTAAATATAGTATGGCATTAAAGTCTCCTCCTAAGAATATATTCTCCTCTCTATAATTATTAATGAAAGTCCCAATTTCAGCCCATATATTTATTTTTTCATGTAGAAATTTTAGTCGATATGTCTTAATTATTATAAATTCTATATTACTCCTTATGTTTGTTGGAAATTGGTTCATTCAGGAGTGTTCTGGAACACTTTAGGGTTGTCATTTATGGAAACACATCTAGTATGGATGATCGCTTGGTGTAAAACATAGTTTTGGAGTTATAGCTTGACAAATGACTAAGTGCAGAAAGCAGAATTAAAGAGTATATCAGTACAATTTTGGTTAGTGAGAACAATATATGGTGAATGAATAAATAAAAGATTAGGCGAATCTATTTTGGGATGTAGATGAATTTTCATTAATATCACTTGTGATTTGGTATTGATCGCAATAAGTTATAGTATGTTGAACACATGTGAAGACAGAGTAACAGTGATACATGAAAGATGAAAGGTTGCAAGGATTGAGGGAGTATAGTGCGGATTCCAAACATTCTATGTTGGATTCAGATTGATGATTACCTATTTTTTGATAGTGTATGATAGGTGACTTGGTATCTAATTTTTGAATAAGTTTTAACTCGATTTTGTGATGTATTGGAAGCCGACTAGACATATAATGATGTATATATAGGAAGAGATTTTTGAGAAGAAAAGTATGGATACGTATGGTATGTGATGGAATGTGTGGATGCAAATAGATGAATGCATCATGTTGTCAAAATTAGGCAGATGGTGATGCAAGCTACAACTGGAACTACCAAAGCATAGTAGATGCTTGTATTCTTTATTTATGATAAATCATTGTAACTATATTATATTTTTTATTGTATGAGTAGTGAGCTAAATATACCTTGAATAGGGTCTTTGTATTCCTCTAAAAAGGAAATTTGCTAATGTAATAATCATCTTCTAACAGGTCTAGGTCTCCTAATAGGGACATACTACTTTTAGTACATATTTATGGGTACCGTCCCCACCGTGCTTTTCCCTTGGCCACGGTTTCCTTGACAAAAAATTCATGGCGTTATGAGTTGTTTGTTTTGTTTTTAGGCTCTTTTCATTTCAAAATTTATTTGGTTAAGCTGGAATTTATTAAGATTAAGTTTAAAGTGTTGTAATGTTCAATCACCCACCCTCTTAGTATTACTTAATCCTAACGATTGGTATTAGAGCTTTTGGCCCTTGGAAAGAAAGTCTATCAGCTTAAGGGAGATCAAGATGGATTCTAAAATTTTGGAAGGAAACTTTGAAGAAGCACTTGAAGACCTTGATAAGGCTAAAGCAGAGAATGGTGAATTGAAATTCAAATTGAGTAGAATAGAAAGTTTCATCAGTTGAATATGAAGGAACAACTTGAACTATCCAGGATTCAGAGATAAGATATTATGAATAAGATAAAAGAGGATTTAGAAAGTGAGACATTAGATCAAATAAAACATGTTGAACAATAGAAAGATGCTTTGAAGCTTCATCATGAAACTACTTCCCTTCATATGGATAAAGAGATTCAAGAGGAAAAGGGTGATAGAAAAAAATTTAAGAAAACTTAAAATATGAAAATATTTAGATGAGACAAATCAAGATTGAACTTGATCACTGCAAGAATACAATCAAATCATTTAAGGGATAACTTGTTTAAGCTAAGAAACATATTGAAAAACTTCATATGATAAGTGATAAGATTGATGAACAAAGAGATGGAAAAAAACCTAAAAGATACATGACTGGAGTTGGCTTCAATGAAGCTGAATGTTCAAAGACTCGGGAAGAAAAGACTAAAGCAAAGGCTGATGAAGAAAGACCTACTCTTGAATAACCTAAAGAACATATCAGGCCTTTCAGATGTAGATGTTTTGTATGCAACAAGATTGGACACATGAAGAGAGATTGCAGAGGTAAAGCTCCTTACAAACACTTTTTAGGATATTGTTTCAATTGTAATGCATTTGGACATAAGAAGGTAGAATCCAAGAAACCCGATCAATCAAGAATCAAGAAATATTATAATAGGGAAGGAACAACAACCAAGATCACATGTTAAAAATGCAATAAATTTAGGCACATTGCAAAGTATCCTAAGTTGTAGATTAATTAGAATAGACCACCTCCTACATGGTATAAATGTCATAATCTAGGACACATAGCAAATTTTGGCAGATACAAAAGAACTAAGAATAGAAGTGGTCCTCCACCTATTGATACAAAGAAGAGTATTGGTCATGTTAAGAGTATTGAAAAAGAATTTAGCAGTCATTTCAGAAAAGCAGAAGATATAAATATGGTAAGGTATTGAAGGTAAAGAATTTAAGTGAGGAAATGGTTTAGGGAGAGTCAGTAAATGCTCCTAAGTCTTTTCCTGATGCAGACATTTCCACATCAACCTAGATGGCCAAGCATGGCCTCAGGGGGAGCATTGGAAGTACTCATCCAAAATATATCTAGCTCCTAATTTTTAGGAATAAGCTCTTGTGACCTTAGGGAGAGTATGTGGATATATTATGGAACCTATATATGTGATTGCATAGCTTTAGAATCTATATCCTATGATTTCCAAATTTTTAATCGACTGGATTAGGTGCAGAGATGAGTTTATTGGGAACTGTGTCATTTCTTTACACAACAATGTATAAGGTCAATAAAAATTACTTTACTAAACATCATTCAAAGAACAAAGCCTAGGGAGAACAAGGATTTGAGCAGAGAGAAAAGAAGCAAGGTTGTTGAGCATTTGATTGAAGCTAAAATTCATAGAATCAACAGATAAAAGGTATTTAGATCATTTTCAAAGTGTTGGTTATGGATACTCCGTTGATTTTTGATACCGCTAAAAGGCCTAGGTACAAATTCTAAAAATATCCATTCAAATCAACAGAAGATGATCTGAAAGGTGTGTTTTCACAAACACCATACAATTTTCTACATGTCAAAAACATTAGGGCTTACATTCACTGTAAGTATGAGTCTTTGGGAGACTTCACAATTTATAAAGTGATGAAGGACATGATTGGAGCAAATGTTAAGATGAAAGATGAGTTCACACATCTTTAGAACCTTAGTATAATGTGAACGACTGAACTCTATGAATTTGATGAAGAGGAATGGATTAAGATCATTTTGAGTAGAGTCCATGACCAATTCATTTGGCTCAGAGATCAGATAGTGAAGATTTACAGTGACTTATTCATGGTATAACATGTTTGGATAACTCTAGTGTTATCCCTATCATGGAGAAGAACACAAAGAAAAGGGTGGAAACCCTAATGCATTCATGATGGGATAAGAGAGCAATGAAAATTAATGACATATTTTAGCAAGATGTTAGATTGGTTTCAATGATTCTTGGATACAAATTACACTACATCAATCGACCTAACTTGGTATCCACAGGAGTGGTTATGATGGCATATATAATGATGAAAAAAAATTTGAAGTATAACCTTTGCAAAATACTTGCACAACAAGTTTTGGAGAAATTGAAGCCAATTAAGAAGGATAAGTCAAAGGCATTCAGGTTTGGGTCTCTATTGATACATATGTATATTCATATTGTACATAGTTTTCCTGGTATGCACCCTAGATCTTGGAAGGACAACGAACCCACTGGAATTCAGATCACACAGAGTTATAGAAGACAAAATAGTACATGGGTTCATGGTGAATTATTTAGGATGATCAAAATATTACAGACACAGATGAAGGAAATAATGAGGATCCCTGAGGCGTTGGTAGAAAAATACAAGGATACAATCTATTTCATGGTTGAAACTGATTGTATTTTCTTTGAGGTAGTACAAGATAGGATGAAGTGGTGTTATCCTCTAGGATATGAAGTCATTTATGAGGTCTTGACCATGCAAGTAGAACATATTGTATCATTAGAAATTGGTCCATCCAAAGAAAGACGAGGCACCTATGAAGAGAAGTCTGTGAATAAAAGGGAAGAATAGACTCGAGCTGCAACAAAGAGAAAAGTAGAAAATGTGGTAGATGATCTTGCAGCCAAGGCTAGTATTAAAAAGGAGGAGATGAAATAGGTAAGAAAGAAGATGACAAAAAGTGCTTATGTATTGGAGAGAACTTCTTCTACAACCCTTCAACCTCCATAAGTTGAGAAGGTTATCAGTTCACCTCCTACTGTGATTAATGTACCAAAAACCACACCTATACAACCAAAGAGAACATCACATGAAGAGAAACTCATGGAACTTCCTAGAAGGAACACAAGGCCCACCAAATAGGACTCTCCACCAAAGAGACAGAGGACACAAGTTGAAAAGGACAAAGGAGAAGAGAAGAAAGGTTCAGAGAAGAGCTCAGATATGAAACAACTCTTGAAGCCTGACATAAATATACTGGCGAAGAGGATAATTGTGTAGGGAAATATTATCTCATTGATTATATACAATGAGAGGTATGATGCATCTGCTAAATTTTTTATTGAGGACATGGTCATAAATCATTTTCTTTCATTTAAAAAGAAGTTGTTAAAAATTTAAGGTAATATACCAGAGGAACTTTATGAGAAATTAGAAATAAGGAAACAACTTTACCATAGATTGAAGATGAAGAAATTAGAGTACAAGAATTTGAAGATATGTTACCTCTTTATTTTATCAAGGAAATGGAAAATATATTAAATTCTTTGAAACCTTTGTTGAGAACCAAGTCAAGATTGGTGAAGATAATTGGGAGAAAGTATGATGACGTTATTGAGGAAACACAGAAGGCATTTGATAAGTTTTTGATGGGAACTAAATTGTATATGTCCTCACCTCCCAAGGCTACTTAGCCTAAAATTCTAAAATGTGAGTCATCAAGGATAGCTACTGTAAACCTTGATACACCAAAGGATGAAGATAATAGCCAATTTTTCAGTACTGTAAAGAAACCATATTTCTTTGTTTCTGGTGTGCCTATGAATTTGGACAATTTGCAGGATGTTAGTGATCCTTTTGAGAATAATACTAAAATTTATGGAGGAAGAATTGATCTAATAGTGGCAGAGAAAGAAGAGATGAAAGTGAGCCAAAGCTGAAGTATAAAAGGAAGCAGTAAATAAAGTTGAAGTGAAACAACAAACTTATGTATCTGTTTCTTCATATTTATTGTTGGCAAGTGGATATAAAACCTTGAGAACTGATTTTAAGAGTATGGATGAGGATGTGTTGATGAAGCTATCCTACATAACATTTGCAAAAGTGAAGGAGAGATCTAAGAAGAAACGTGAGAAGAAGTCAAGTTTAATGGAAAGAGAAGTTCACACTGTCAACAAACTCCTACCTATACCTCTTTCTTTCCAATCAAAGGACAATGAAGAGAATTTGAAAAAAGTATTGGATGACTTTGATAGTCATTATGAGCCCTTAGAAAAGATTGTTGAAGAGAAGGAAAAGAAGAAGTACCTTGCAAATAAGTTGGAGGAAGTATGAAAGTCTATTTCTTGGGACTTAGGCATACTCAAAAAAACCATATTTGAGGAAAAGAGTCGTGTGTCACATAGTAGCAGAAAGTTATACAGTTAATATATAAACCCTATCAGACATCTTAAAAAGATTGAGGATATAATAGCAAAGGAAAGAAAAAATATGGAAATGTCAATGAACAGTTGTGAGACCTCATCACACACCATATTGGAGTTAGATAGAGAAGTGTCTAGGATATTGGAAAAATTAAGTGTTTTGGATATAGAGAAAGGAAGATTTGTGGGAAGATTTGGTATGCTGATGAGTTTAATTAGTCCTAAGTTATCAGTTCTTGAGATCCACCTTTCAGACATTGAGAAAACAAAATAGGCCCTCACTGCATACATGTATATCGAGCTAAAGGTAGTAGAGACATCCTCTTTTGCATTGAATGGACTGATTCATGTGAGTTAGATACTGGTAAAGAATTGATCAGAGGAAGTGAAGATCTTTGAAAGGGACTTCCAGGATGTGCTAAAGATGGTATAAAATTTTTGGTAAGAGATTCTGTTATTCTACATTTTTGTATACCTTTTCCATTGATGTCAAAGGGGGAGAAGAGAAGATATGAAAAATGTACAGATAAGAGATAGAGTAATATGTAAAGGAGTTATAGAAGTGCAATGTATAATCTTTTTGGTATTGACACTTAGTCATTTTTCGCTAAGTGTTGCTATCAATACCAAAGGGAGATATTGTTAGCAAGTGGTTCATTCAAGAGTGTTCTAGAACACTTTAGGGTTTTCATTTATGGAAACACATCTAGTATGGATGATCGCTTGGTGTAAAACATAGTTTTGGAGTTATAGCTTGCAAAATGTCTTAGTCTAGAAAGCAGAATCTATAGAGTATAGCAGTACAGTTTTGGTTAGCAAGAAATGTATATGGTGAGTTAAGACATGTGATCTTAGGAGAAGCTATTTTGGGATATATATGAATTTCAGTCAACATCGATGGTGATTTGGTATTGATCAAAGTAACTTGTACTATATGTTAAAGACATGTGAAGGAAGAGTAATAATGATACAAGAGATATGAAAGGTTATGATGATTGAGGGAGTATAATATGGAGTCCAAACATGCTATGTTGAATTTGGATTGAGGATTAGCTATGTTTTGATAGTGTATGATGGCAGTCTCAACACTGCCATCTGCACAAAATTTCTTCTTAAACACCCATTTGCTTCCAAAAGGTTTCCATCCTTTAGGCAAAGGTACTAGGTCCCAAGTTTTGTTCTTCTCCAATGAAGCCATCTCATCATGTATGGCCTCAATCTAGGAACCTGCATCTTCCATACCTATAGCCTCTTTCACAGATCTAGGCTCATTAGTGTTTGTAATCAAGGCATAAGAACAACTGGAATCTAACATAGAAAATGAAAACCTCTATGGATGCTTTCTTTCTCTTGTAGATCTCCTCAAGGGCTGAGGTTGAGGTTTTTCCACCTCTTCTTCTAAATTTTTAGAGATTCTAGAGCTCTCCTCATCATCAAATCCATCATGATCTCTCTATTCAGTCTTCTCAGGGGTAGGAGGCAACTGAACAACATCTTCTTTCATTTCTTTTTCATCTGGCTATAGAAAAATAGGAGAAGGTATTAGCTCTCTAAAAATAACATTTCTACTATACAACACCTTACCAATCACAGGATCCCAAAGCTTGTATCCTTTCACACCAAAACTATAACCGATGAAGATACATTTTACAGCCTTGTTTTCCAACTTAGATCTTCTCTCCTTAGGCACATGTGCATAAGCTTCACAACCAAAAACATGAAGATGTCTAACTGGAGGCTTCTTACCAGACCACACCTCCATGGGTGTCTTACCAAAAAGAGCTAATGTAGGAGATTTGTTAACCGGATAGCAAGCAGTGGCCACAGCTTCAGCCCAAAACCTTAGTTCAAGGCCAGCTCCACTAAGCATACTCCTAGCCTTCTCCATCAGTGTCCTGTTCATTCTTTCTACAAATCCATTTTTTTGTGGGGTATAAGGAGTTGTCTTATGCCTCTCAATCCCTTGTTCTTTATAGAATTGTTCAAACTCTTTTGAACAAAAATAACCACCATTGTTAGTTCTTACACACTTAATTCTTTTACCAGTATGATTCTCTACGAGAGCTTTAAATTCCTTGAACTGACTGAAAACTTGTGTCTTTCTTTTAACGAAATAAATCTATGTCCTTCTACTATAATCATATATAAATGATACAAAATACACAGATTTGGAGAGTGAAGGAAATTTAATAGGACCAAACACATTTGAATGGATAAGATCCAAAATACTAGAAGACTTGTGAGAACTGGAGTAAATTTGAACACGATTTTGCTTACCATAAACATAGTGTTCATAGAAGTAGAACTCGAGATTAAAATCATTTATCCCTCATCATGTTTTTTTTATTTTTCAGGGTTCTAAGACCCTTCTCACCAATGTGGCCAAATCTCATATGCCACAACATTTTATTTTCTATAGGAAGTTTTCCTTCCAAAGTGTTAGCACCCTTAGGTACACTTACTGTACCACCATCAGAACCCATTACCATATACTTCTTCACTGCTGGTTCAGAGGGTGGAGATGAAGTGACTGCTGCTCTCTTCCTTGAGATAGAAGAACTATTGCACTGTGAAGTGCAAGCATCCAGCTGAAATAGGGTACCTCCCCTAGTACCTTTCGCGAGCACCATAGCTCCTCTAATAATCTTGCATCCATCTGTCAAAAAAACAAGTTGCACACCTACATCATTCAACATACTTACAGATAACAGGTTTCATGCCAAAATTGGGATGTGCATTACCCCGTTGATCCCCTTTACTCGTGCATTAGGGAATCTGATAGTAACTCTTCCTCATCCAACTATCTCTAGGTGAGAATCATCACCCATGTACACCTTTCCACCATCAAACTCCTCATACTTTGAGAACCAACTTTGATGAGAGGTCACATGAAAAGAAGCACCTAAGTTAATCAGCCACACATCATCATATACATGGGTGGCCAAGGCTATGACAAAAGCATCACCAACTTCTTGAGATTTTTCAGAATCTAAATCTGAGCTTTTCTTCATCTTCTTCTTCTTTAGCTCTTTGCAATCCTTACAGAAGTGCCCAGACTTAACACAGCTCCAACAGGTTTCCTTAGACTTTCTAGGAGTCTTAGATTTCCCACGAGATTTGGATCTACCCTTTTAAGACTTCTTTTCATTTTTCTTTCCTCTGTCTTTAGATCTACCGCGAACATCAAGGGCTTCCTTGTTTGAATCAGAGGTCTTTCTTTGCATCTCCTCAGATAATAGCGAAGACACAACACCATCCATTTGGAAAGAGATAATAGTACTCACAAGGGCCATCACAAGATGGTCCAATGAATCTGGCAAGGAACATAGCAGGGTCATACATCCATCCTCCTCCTCCAACTTGACACTAGTCGATGTCAACTATGCAATCAACATGTTAAATGCATTCAGGTAATCTGTAACGGATCCTCCTTCCTCCATTCTTAGAGAATACAACTTCTTTCTCAGGAACAATCTTTTAACCAATGACTTGGCCTGATACACAAACCCAAGTTGTGTCCAAAATTTGTTTGCAGTATTCTCCTTGAGAACATTCAAGAGAATAGAGTCTGCTAGAAAGAATCTAATGAGACCCTTAGCTTTCTGATGCTTGAGATCCCAATCTACTTGAGGCATTTTTACTGGTTTGATATCATTTGCAACCGCCTCCCATACATCATGGTCTATGAGCATCTCTTCCATCTTGAGTTTCCACAACTCCAAGTTTGTGCCACTGAACTTTTCCACCTCCATTCTACTGTATGAGGAACATGACATTTATTCTTGCAATAAGGTTATGAATACTCAGCAACAATACTCCCACTGAACTGGAGATTAGCTCAAAAAACCCATACCTTGACAAATAGAACCAAAACTGGCCAGGCTCCGATACCAACTGAAAGGAAACTAAGTGTGCGGAAAATAGTTCCCTACACTAAACTCCCAAGGAGAGGATAGTGCAAATTCAGATTTAATCCTTATCAATTACAGAATGAAAATACAATTAACTTAGATGTTTCTGAAATAACGTGCATACATAGAAAAATTTAAATGACACAATGATTTACCCTGGGGAAAACCTTTCGGTAAAAAACCCCAGCACTCCAAAACCTACACAATGTATTAATCAAAATTGTTGTTGTTTATAATACACTTGCAATGGAAGTTCTTTCAGGATATAATCAACACTTGAAGACAAATCCGGTAGCATGACAACGTTCCAACAATACACTAACTTCTCACACAGTGATTTGCAACCCAAACTCGCTTATATCATGCACTTCCATTTTTAGGGCAACTTCCAAGGATAACCATTTTAGGGTTTTACCATTCTCTGGAGAAATAGTACCCCGAACCCCACACATTACATAACAGTGTATAGTACTCAACATGATCAATTTCCACATGTCTTGGATGTCTTCACCCATCATCGAATCTTTCACAATTAGCTCTTACAAATATTAATGACTGTCATAGGAATCCGTCATAACAATTTCAGTCATGATTACCTTACACATTGTCCAAAGTGCTAACATTTGGAAAATAACCTCTACCACAGAAAGGGATTCCTAGATCCACCTAGACCAAGTTTGATCATCCTTGTCATCTTCCAAGTGGAGTGAAAACACAACATGTTCACTCAACTAAATGATAGAACGGATATCAAACTTAAATATGTATTATTTGTGAACAATTAATTTCAAAAAAAAAAATATCAAATGTAAGGAAATATACAATGTTGAGACACCTTATTCATAACATTCTCCCACTTGTCAAACACCTTGTAAGAGCCAAATGAAATAACAAGATTTAATTGCTATAGGTCGAGAGGCCCATAGACTCCGAACACCATCTAAACTTCTCTGTGCCCACAGGTTTTGTCAATGCATCCGCAACATTCTTTACTATATATACCTTCTCCAAACTTACCTTTCTATCCTCTACCATATCTCTCACAAAGTGAAATCGCACATCAATGTGCTTCATTCTGGCATGGAAAGTTGGATTCTTTGCAAGGCAAATAGCACTCTGACTGTCACAACCAATTGTAATCTATCCTGCATCAACACCAACATCTGAACACAGTCTCCTAAGCCAAATGGCTTCCTTACAAGAATGAGTAGCTGCCATGTACTCTTCTTCTATCATGGACAAAGTGACTGTAGTTTTTTTCTTACTCATCCAACTGATAGCACCACAAAACATAGTGAACACATAGGCACTGGTGCATCTCCTACTGTCAATGTCACCTGCCCAATCTGAATCCACAAAGCCAAGAGTACAAACTGAATGCAGAGCTCCAAAAGAGTTTCCTTGATAGCATTTGGAATACTCTGATGTACCCTTCAAATATCTGAACACTCTCTTAACTGCATCCCAATGTACCCGTCCAAGTTTAGCCATAAACTGACTCAGGACTCCTACTTCTTGGGCAATGTCTGGTCTAGTATAGACCATAGCATACATAAGGTTGCCAACTGCACTCGCATAAGGTACTTTTATCATGTCCTCCACCTCACTAGGATATTTCAGACAATCATCCATAGATAACTTTGTTCCCATAGAAACAGGAACACACAATGGTCTGCAATCTGCCATGCTAAACCTGTCCAAAACAAACTTCACATACTTACTCTGACTCAACCAAATTTTTCTGTTAGATCTATCTCTACTGATTTGCATTCCACAAATATACCTGGCTACCCCTAGATCTTTCATCTCAAACTATGCTGACAACTGAGACTTCAAATCAGAAATCATGCTCATACCCTTCCCAATCAACAACATAACATCAACATATATTGCAATAATAAGAAGGCGATTATTGTCAACTTTGAAATAAACACAATGATCTGATTTTGATCTCAGAAAACCAATCCACAACGCAAAGGCATAAAATTTAAGGTACAACATCCTAGAAGATTATTTCAAACCATACAGAGACTTCTTTAATATGCAAACCAAAGACTCTTTACCTTTCTAAATATAGTTCTCAGGCAGTGACATATAGATATCTTCCTCCAAATCACCATGAAGGAAAGTTGTCTTCACATCCATTTGTTCTACCTCTAAATCATACGATGCTGCTAGAGATAACAAAAATCTAATGGATGTAAAATTTGCAAAAGGAGAGAATATTTCACCATTATCAATTCCCTCCACCTGTGAATACCCCTTTGCAACCAATCTAGCCTTGTACATCTCAACACTGCCATCTCCACATAATTTCTTCTTAAACACCCATTTGCCTCCAAGAGGTTTCTGTCCTTTAGGAAAATGTACTAGGTCCCAAGTTTTGTTCTTCTCCAATGAATCCATCAAATCATCCATGGCTTCAATCTAGGAACCTGCATCTTCCATACCTATAGCCTCTTTCATAGATCTAGGCTCATCAGTGTTTGTAATCAAGGCATAAGCACAACTAGAATCTAACATAGAATATCCAAACCTCTTTGGCTGCTTTCTTTCTCTCGTCAATCTCCTCAAGGGCTGAGGTTGAGGTTGTTCTACCTCTTCCTCAAAATTTTCGGAGCTTCTAGAGCTCTCCTCATCATCAGATCCATCACAATCTCTCTGTTCAATCTTCTCAGGGGTAAGAGGCAACTGAACAACATCTTCTTTCATTTCTTTTTCATCTGGCTGTAGCACAATAGGAAAAGGTGTTAGCACTCTAAAAATAACATTTCTTCTATACAAAACCTTACTAATCATAGGATCCCAAAGCTTGGATCCTTTCATACCAACACTGTAGATGATGAAGATACATTTTAAAGCCTTGTTTTCCAACTTAGATCTTCTCTCCTTAGGCACATGTGCATATGCTTCACAACCAAAGATACGAATATGTCTAACTGAAGGCTTCTTACTAGACCACACCAACATGGGTGTCTTACCAACAAGAGCTGATGTAGGAGATCTATTAACCAGATAGAAAGAAGTGGCCATAGCTTCAACCCAAAACCTTTGTTCGAGGCTAGCTCCATTAAGCATAATCCTTGCCTTCTCCATCAGTGTCCTGTTCATTCTTTCTGCAACTACATTTTTTTGTGGGGTTAAAGGAGTTGTCTAATGCCTCTTGATCCCTCATTCTTTACAGAACTGTTCAAAATCTATTGAACAAAACTCACCACCATTGTCAGTTCTCACACAATTCTTTTACCAATCTGATTCTCTACGAGAGCTTAATTTCCTTGAACCGACTGAAAACTTGTGTCTAGCTTTTAAGGAAATAAATTCATGTCCTTATACTATAATCATCTATAAAAGACATAAAATATACAGATTTGGAGAGTGATGGAACTTTAAATGGACCAAACACATCCGAATGGATAAGATCCAAAATACTAGAAGACTTGTGAGAACTAGAGTAAAACTTAACACGATTTTGCTTACCATAAACACAGTGTTCGCAGAAGTCAAATTTGAGATTACAATAATTTATCCCCTCAACAAGGTTTTTATTTTTTAGGGTTCTGAGACCCTTCTCACTAATATGGCCAAATCTCATATGCCACAACATTGTCTTTTCTGCAGGAATTTTTCCTTCCAAAGTGTTAGCACCCTTAGGTACACTTGTTGCACTACTATCAGAACCCATTACCATAGACTTCTTCAGTGCTGGTTCAGATGGTGGAGATGAAGTGATTGTTGCTCTCTTTCTTGAGACAAAAGAACTATTGCACTGTGAAGTGCAAGCATCCAGCTAAAATAGGGTACCCTTCCTAGTACCTTCGCGAGCCCCATAGCTTCTCTAATCATCTTGCATCCATCTTTCAAAAAAAAAAATTGCACACCTACATCATTCATGATACTTATAGATAACATGTTTCATTCCAAACCCAGGATATGCATTACCCCATTGATCCCCTTTACTCTTCCATCAGGGAATCTAATAGTGACTCTTCCTTGTCAAACTGTCTCTAGGTGAGAATCATCACCCAGGTACACCTTTCCACCATTGAACTCCTCATACTTTGAGAACCAACTTCGATGAGAGATCATGTGAAAAGAAGCACCTGAGTCAATCAGCCACACATCATTAGATGCATGGGTAGCCAAGGCTATGACAAAAGCATCACCATCTTCTTGAGATTTTTTAGAGTCTGAATCTGAGCTTTTCTTCTTCTTCTTTGGCTCTTTGCAGTCCTTATAGAAGTGCATAGTCTTACCACAGTTCCAACATGTTGCCTTAGAATTTCCAGGAGTCTTATATTTCCCTTGGGATTTGGATCTACCCTTTTCAAACTTCTTGTCACTTTTCTTTCCTCTATCTTTGGATCTATGGTGAACATCAAGGGCTTCCTTGGTTGAATAAAAGGTCTTTCTTTGCATCTCCTCAGATAACAGTGAAGACACCACATTAGCCATTTTTAAAGTGATAATAGCACTCCCAAGGGCCATCACAAGATGGTCCCATGAATTTGGCAAGGAACATAGCAGGGTCATACATCGATCCTCCTCCTCCAACTTGACACTGGTTGAAGTCAACTGTGTAATCAGCATGTTGAATGCATTCAGGTGATCTGCAATAGATCCTCCTTCCTCCATTCTTAGATAACACGGCTTCTTTCTTAGGAACAATATATTCACCAAGGACTTGGCATGATACACAAACCCAAGCTGTGTCCACAATTTGTTTGTGGTCTTCTCCTCGAGAACATTCAGGAGAATAGAATCTGCTAGAAAGAGTCTAATGAGACCCTTATCTTTCCAATCCTTAAGATCCCAATCTTCTTGAGGCATGTTTAATAGTTTGATATCATTGGCAACCACCTCCCATACATCACAGTCTATGAGCATGTCTTCCATCTTGAGTTTCCACAGCTCAAAGTTTGTGCCACTAAAATTTTCCACCTCCATTCTACTGTATGAAGAACTTCATATCTCTTCCTGCAATAAGGTTATGAATTCTCTGCAATAATACTCCCACTGAACTAGATATTAGCTCAAAAAATCCATGCCCTAACAATTAGAACCAAAACTGGCCAGGCTCTGATACCAACTAAAAGGAAACTATGTTTGCAGAAAATAGTTCCCTATGCTAAACTCCTGAGGAGAGGATACTGCAAATTCATATTTAACCCTTATCAATTACAGAATGATAATACAATTAACTTAGATATTTCTGCAATAACATGCATACATACAAAAATGAAAATGACACAATGATTTACCCTCAGGAAAACCTTTTGATAAAAAACCCCAGCACTCCAAATCCTACACAATGGATTAATCAAAACTGTTGTTGTTTACAATAAACTTGCAATGCAAGTTCTCTCAGGAGATAATCAACACTTGAAGACAAATCCTGCATCATAACAACATTCCAACAATACAATAACTTCTCACACAGTGATTAGCAACCCAAACTCACTTATATTATGCACTTCCCTTTTTAGGGTAGCTTCCAAAGATAACTATATTAGGGCTTTATTGTTAGAAATAACTTAGAGGGGGGGGGTGAATCAGTGGCCTCAAAATCTTATCCTTATCTTAACCACCAATCAAATAAACATTATATTATTATATCCCTACAAGATGCATGCCATGAAATACTTATAATGATTAACTGTCTATCGGTTTACCTTGTCTGTCCTTGTTCTCCTTGATTACCGATAGGCAGTAAAACTATTTACCAAAAAATAGTAAATGTGCAGGCTATACTGATAAATCCAGAAATGCATATGTGAAATGTAAAACAATAAAGTAATAAACCATACACACATAACAAATGGATTTTAACGTGGAAACCTTGTTAAGGGAAAAAGCCACTATGACCGGTACCCCAAATTTTTACTCTTTTGAACTGATCCCTATTAAGAGCTAACCCTGTTAAAGGTTAAAAACACACTGTTAGGTGTGACCTTGTTAGAGGATTTTACACATATAGGTTGTCACTTAGTATCAGGCATCTAATGCTGCCATCCTTAAATTAGCCTCTCTCTTAGACCGTCAATAGGCATCAGGCATATCCAATACTAATTTCATGAATCAACCTTTTTGGCACTCCTTGGGATGTACCTCAATATATAGAAGACTGTTAAGTCCCACTCTGTTAAGAGACTTGATGCTTCAATGGTTAAACTGAAACAAAATGACTTGTTTCTAATGCAACTTGAATTCTAGATTTTTAGATCTATTTAAGTACATTACCTCTCTGATCAATGTATCAATTCAATTGCTTTGTGCTCCATACTTTCTGCTTTGTGATGTTGTGCTCACTGTTCATCATTGTCTGTAGAATTCCTTAGCTCTTCTTCAACTTGATTGATCAGTACTGCATGAAGTAATTCTTCATTAGTTTCTCTTCAGCATCCTCTTTCTATTCACCCCCATTTATGTGAGGTGGAAATGAATTAAGCTTTTCTCTTATATAGACATAAGATTCATTGATTCTTGATTCTTGGTGTAAAAAATAATCTAGCCAATCTAATTTAAAGCATAACTTTTGATTTATCTCGTAGTTATCTTTATGCCAACTATATAAATCTTCTTTAAATCAATCATTTAGCTCTGGTTGAATAAAACAAAGAAAACAACCAGTTAAGTCTATCTTTAGCTCTTTCCAACTAGATATTTTGTCATTTTCTGAACTCTCTGTTCCGTCGGTTAACTCTTCAGTTAATCGTCAGTTACAACTGTCAGTTCCATCTGTATGACTCTAGTCAGCTTAAGAATCTTTGTCCGTCGGGCAACTCTATTTTTATCTCATTGGGTATCCTATGGTTTTCTTCGTCAAGCAACATTGTCTTCTACTTGTCGGGGATCATTGTGACTTTTCTTCTTTGTCTTTACCGATGGTGTGCACTCCATCGGTGTTATGTGTCACTTAGTGAATACTTGACTTTTATGCATTGCTGAAAGCATAACCTTTGTTCCATTGATTCTCTGAAGTCTTTTGCATTATGTACATGACCGTAGAGATGATATCAAGTTGACATCAATGACAATACAAACCATTAACTGGTTTAATGCCTTGCATTCTCATCAACTTAACATTATCAACCATTTAATCAGTTACATGTCATCAATCTCTCCCTTTGGCATTGATGGCAATAAAATTATATTATCACACTATACTATTTCTAATACAATATGAAATACAATTGTTGAGATTCATAAAACTACCAAACAGTTTGTTTTGATAACTGATAAAAATGTTTGACCGCCGGTAAGCTCTATTTTAGCTTAGATATGATTCTTGCAGCTCTCTATTTTTTGATGTGTTGAATCTCCTCTGGTATCAATTTCTCTCCTTTTACTTTTCTCTCTTTTGTGATGTATTTTCCTCTTTTCAACAACTTTTCCTTTGTATTAATTACTTCATACAAATTCTCTCCCTATGGATATGATCTCTCCCTGTTGGAGTAATCTGATAATGGATAATCCTTCTTCTATTTTTTAAGACTATGATAATATGGATACTTTCTCTCCCTTTGACAACAATGCCAAACAAATATCTGACATTAATGTCAAGTGATCTTTCCTCTTTCATCCATAATATATTCCTTGAATTTCCCTTATCCATCAGCAATACAACAAATTACTCTGGTGCTCAGTTCTGATATATATACCTATTGAATATAGATGTAGCTTTGAAGTTCTTCTCTTTGCCTACATCACATGAATGATATTCTGATAATAATTAGGCTGATACAACCTTCAGTCTTTTATTGACTAGTAGACAAGGGTTTGAGCCCTAGTCTCTTTCTTAAGTACTCAAACGTATCTTTGAGCAGTGGCTTGGTGAAGATATCGGCCAATTATTCTTTTGATTGCACATACTCAAGTATCACTTCTTTTTCTTGAACTTGATCTCTTAAGTAATGATACTTGATGGCAATGTGTTTATTCTTTGCATGCATGACTGGATTTTTGGAAATGTTTATTGCCCTAGTGTTATCACAATAGATAGTCACTGGTTCTAAGATCTTCATATGCATACATTCTGACAACTATTTGATCCATGCAATATTTGAGCAATTTGCAGCAACAACAACATATTCTTCTTCTGCAGTAGACTGTGAGATGCATCCTTGCTTCTTGCGAATCCATGCGACAAGTTTGTCACCCATAAAGAATGCTCCTCTAGTTGTGCTCTTTCGGTCATCAAGATTTCTAGCCCAATAAGCATCGGTAAACTCATTTAATTCAAATTTTCCTTCTCTTCTATACCATAAGCCAAATTCCTCAGTGTTCTTCAGATATCTTAGAATTATTTTTACAGCAGTCATATGTGATTCCCTGGGGTTAGCAGAAAATCTAGCAGCAATTCCTACTGCATGTGCAATATCTGGTCTTGTTTGTACAACATACATGAGTTTTCCAATCATTGATCTGTACAAAGTCTGATTTACCTCTGTTGTCTTGTATTCTTTTGTCAACTTACATCTAGTAGCCATTGGTGTCCAACTCATTTGGATTCTTCCATATTTAATATTTTCAGGACCTATTTGATGTATTTGGACTGTGTAATGAAAATACCTTCTCCTTGTTGCATGATCTAGAGACCAAGAAAGAACTTGATCTCACCAAACATAGACATCTCAAATTATTTACTCATCTCATCAGTAAATGATTTGCATAGCTTATCATTGCCTCCAAATATGACATCATCAACAAATATTTCAGCAATCAAAGTGTTAGCATCAGTATCTTCCTTCAAATAGAGATTACTGTTTTCACTAGTCCTTACAAATCCAATACTTATTAAATAGGAATGAAGTCATTTATACCAGGCTCTTGGAGCTTGTTTCAGTCCATACAAGGCTTTCTGAAGTCTACATACCATGTCCTTCTTGTCTAGATCAACAAACCCTTCTGGTTGTTCAATATATACCTCTTCTTCAAGTATTCCATTTAGGAATGCCAACTTGACATCCATTTTGTATACTTTGAATCCTTTATATGCAGCATAAGAAAGCAATATTCTTACTCCTTCTAGCCTAGCAATGGGTGCAAAGGTCTCTCCATAGTTTATACCTTCCTCTTGCATACCATTTGCATACTAGTCTTGCTTTGTTCCTTGTGACTTCTCCATTCTCATTCAGCTTATTCCTGAATATCCATTTTGTACCAATGACATTCTTTTCATCTAGTCTTGGAACAAGTGATTATGGTTTTTTCTTTTCAATCTTCTCAATCTCATCATTCATAGCACTTATCCATTCTTCATTATCTAGTGCAGCATTGACAGGTTTCGGCTCAAACTCACAAATTAAACAAATTGAGTTTAGAGACTTACTTCTTATTCTTGTACCAACTTTCTTATCTCCTATGATCTGGATCTCTGGATGGTTCCTTCTTACATATCTTGCAAGTACAGGTACAATTCTTTGTCTATCAGCTTGATCATTGTTTTGACCTTCATTTTGTTCTTCATTACCATGCATATTATCTTGATCATTATCCTGACCATCGGTATTTGCAGTCTGATGCTCGGAAGCATTGATTTGAAGCTCAAGGGCTCTCCATTGTTGGTGGGGTAGAGTGTCAGGTTCATATTTTAATATATAACATTGATTGCCAAAATTTTTGAAATAACTCATATTGGGTGTATATCCATACCATAGCTCATAAGGTGTCTTCTTGGTGTCTTTCTTCAATTGTACTCTATTCAATGTGTAAATAGAAGTACTGATAGCTTCCCTCCAGAAGATTTGGGTGATTCCTTTCTCTATCATTAGTGTTTTTTCACAATCAACTATTGATCTGTTCCTTCTCTCAGCAATCCCATTTTGTTGTGGTGTTCTTGGTGCAAAAAATTGTCTTTTTATACTATGCTCATTACAAAATTAGTGAATTCATCTGATATAAACTCACCTCCTCTATCTGATCTTAAACATTTCAGATCATTACCACTTTGTTTTTCTACCAAAGCCTTATACCATTTAAACATCTTAAATGCTTCAGATTTATCCTTTAGAAACATAACTATCATCATTCTAGAGTAATAATGAACAAAGAGAATAAAGTATCTATCTCCATAATATCTCTTTGTCCTCATGGGTCCACATAAATCAATATGGACTAATTCTAGAATTACATTAAATGTATGAGTCTTGCTTTTGAAATTAGACTTTGTCATTTTACCTTTTTGATAGTTTTTACACATGATGTTGTCGGGCTTGGTCATTGTCGATAAGCCTCTGACATTTCTCTTTTTGCTAATTTTTATCATGTTGTCAAAGTTCACATGACACATTCTTTTGTGCCACAACCATATGTCTTCGTTTGTAGCAATCAAACAAGTGGAGTCAGTATCATTCAGATAGAATAAGTTACCTTTTGTCTGCTCGCCGGTACCAATCAGGTTTCCATATTTGTTGAAAATATTTACCTTCTTATTTTCAAATGCTACTTTGTGACCTAAATTATTCAACTGAGAAACACTCAATAGATTATAATTCAATCCATTTACCCAATAAGCATTCTGACACTTTATCTGGTTATTCAACATTATTGTTCCTCTACCTTCAACTGGACAAGGTGTTTCAATTCCCATTCTTATTGATCCACCTTTGTAGTATTCAAAAGTCTCAAAATTTTGCTTATCACCGGTCATATGATGGGTGCAACCACTATCTATGATCCAAACATCATTTTTGCTAATTTTAGATATGAGAGTTGTTTCTACATACCTTTCTTCATCATCATCTGAATCATCTTTTACAGCCACAAACACCATCTCGATGTCTTCATCAGATTCGGTGTCAGTATCATCATCCTTGCATTTTTCTAGGTAGTTTACCTTCTTTCCTTTGTCCTTATAGTCTTGGGTATCTCTTATTTCTGATTGTCCATAGCTTCTGTAATCACCTCTGTCAGACTTCTTCTCAAAAGATTTGTCATTACTTCTATCATCTTTTCTTTTGTTAGTACATCTTGTAGCAAAGTGGCCAATCTATTTATAGTTAAAGCATACAAGTGGTAACTTTCCTTTGTATTTACATTTGCCTCTCTGCATTCTTCTCACCATAAGTGCTTCTATTTCATCAAGATCATCTTCTTCAATTTCACTATCACTATCTTTTCTAGATGAGTGTCTATAACTTGATTTGCTTATCTTCATAGAGGACTTAAATGCAGACTCTAATTTTGGTAAGACACTATTTTTGAAGCTATTCATCTCAAATAAAATTATTCTACCAATTAAACTATCAAGAGTAACTGTATTGTTTTCTACTGCTCTCATTTCTTGAATGGCAGAAACTCTAATAGCATAAGTAGGTAGCAAGGTTCTTAGAATTTTACTTACCACTGTATCTTCTTCTAGTACACCTCCAAATCCTCAGATAGCATTGACTACCTCTTTAATTCTTGTACTGTACTGAGTGATATTTTCTCCTTCTTTCATTTTGAGATCATCAAACTTTCCTCTAAGGCTTTCTGCTTTGGCTCTCAAAACATTTTTGTCACCACCATGTACAAGCTTCAATTTGTCCCACATCTGCT
>MU226511.1:667640-682977 GCA_018584345.1 Thuja plicata
GGTGAATCAGTGCCCTCAAAATATTATCCTTATCTTAACCATCAATCAAATAAACCTCAGATTATTATGTCCCTACAAGAAGCATGTCATGAAATACTTATAATGATTAACTGTCTATCTATTTACCTTGTCTGTCCTTGTTCTCCTTGATTACCGATAGACAGTAAAACTATTTACCAAAATACAGTAAATGTGCAGAGTATACCGATAAACCCAGAAATGCATATGTGAAATGTAAAAAAGTAAAGTAATAAACCATACACACACATGGATTTTAACATGGAAACCCTGTTAAGGGAAAAAATCACTGGGACCGGTACCCCAAATTTTCACTCTTCTCAAGTGAGCCCTGTTAAGAGCCAACCTTGTTAAAGGTTAAAAACACACTGTTAGGTGTTACCTTGTTAGAGAATTTTACACATATAGGTTGTCACTTAGTATTGGGCATCTAATGCTACCATCCTTGAATCAACCTCTCTCTTAGACTGTCAATAGGCATTGGGAATATCCAATGCTACTTTCATGAATCAACCTTTTTGGCACTCCTTGGGATGTACCTCAATATATAGAAGACTATTAAGTCCTGCTCTATTAAGAGACTTGATGCTTCAATGGTTAAACTAAAACAAAATTACCTATTTCTAATGCAACTTGAATTGTAGATTTTCAGATCTATTTAAGTACATTACCTCTCTGATCAATATATCAATTCAATTCCTTTGTGCTCCATACTTTCTACTCTGTGATGTTGTGCTCACTGTTCATTGGTGTATGCAGAATTCCTTAGCTCTTCTTTAGCTTGATTGATCAATACTGCATGAAGTATTTCTTCATCAGTTTCTCTTCAACATCCTCTTTCTATTCACCCCCGTTTATGGGATGCAGAAATGAATTAAGCTTATCTCTTATATAGACATAATATTCATTGATTCTTGATTCTTGATTCTTGATTCTTAATTCTTGGCATAAAAAAGAATCCAGCCAATCTGATTTAAAGCATAACTCCTAATTTATCTCATATTTATCTTTATGCCAACTGTAAAAATCTTCTTTAAATCAATCACTTAGCTCTGGTTGAATAGAACAAAGAAAACAACCAGTTAAGTCTATCTTTAGCTCTTGCCAGCTAGATATTT
This sequence comes from Thuja plicata, assembly GCA_018584345.1. Classification (NCBI taxonomy): domain Eukaryota; kingdom Viridiplantae; phylum Streptophyta; class Pinopsida; order Cupressales; family Cupressaceae; genus Thuja; species Thuja plicata. The sequence continues at coordinate 668,777 of MU226511.1, forward strand.
TGTCATTTTCTGAACTCTTTGTTCTGTTGATTAACTCTTCAGTTAGTCATCGGTTACAACTGTCAGTTTCGTCAGTGTGAATCTAGTCAGCTTCAGAATCTCCATTCGTCGGGCAACTCTATTTCCTGCTTGTCGAGCATCCGGTGGTTTGCTTCATCGGGCAACACTGTCTTCTGCTCGTCAGGTATCACTGTGACTTTTCTTCTTTGTTTTTACCGATGGTGTGCTCTCTGTTGGTGTTATTTGTCACTTAGTGAATACTTGACTTTTATGCATTGCTGAAAGCATAACCTTTGTTACATTGATTCTCTAAATTCTTTTGCATTATGTACATGACCGTACAGATGATATCAAGTTGACATCAATGAAAATACAAACCATTAGCTAATTTAATGCCTTCCTTTATCTTCAACTTAACATTATCAATCATTTAATCAGTTACATTTCATCATTTACCATTCTCCAGAAAAATAGGAACCCCGAACCCCACACATTGTAGAAGAGTGTACAGTACTCAACATGATCAATTGCCACATGTCTTGCATGTCTTCACCCATCATCAAATCTTTCACAATTATCTCTTACAAATATTAATGACCATCATAGGAATCTGTCATAACCATTTCAGTCATGATTACCTTACACATTGTCCAAAGCGTCAACATTTGGCAAATAGCCTCTACCACATAAAGGGATGTCTAGATCCACCTAGACCAAGTTTGATCATCCTTGTCATCTTCCAAATGGAGTGAAAACACAACATGTTCACTCAACTAAATGATAGAACAAATATCAAACTTAAATACATTATTTGCAAATAATTAATTACAGAACAAATAATATCAAATGTAAGGAAATATACAAGGTTGAGAAACCTTATTCCTAACACCCATGTCTCTTCATGTTCCATAGATTCAAGAACTCTGAGAATCAATAGATCATTGTATCCTGATTAAGACCTAAGAAGTCACTACTTTCATCTATGTACCCTCTTTCTCATTATAGTTTGTCTCAATTATCTCTCTAACTACTCCTGATATACATCTTTATATATTCCTATTCTTATCTATATGATTGTCACCCTCTATTATATCTAAAAATAAATCACTACTCTTTGCCTCTGTAGAATCAACTCCTATTCCAAAATATCCTTTCTTCAAATCCTCCTCATAAGCTGAAATAAACTTTCCATCCTTGATCCCATCATTGCTCAAGTGTTTGTTACCTTTGAGAATAGAATTAATATTCAAAGGTATCTTTGTACTGATTTGATCCTAAGGTCTCTCATTTTCTGTGGTTTCTAGGGTATTGAATGATCCATTATTCTGAGTGTCAAGAAATTTGTCTATTGAATTATCTCCTTATTCATGATTATTTTGGCCTCCATTTTGAAATCCTAAAATTCTATTACCCTCTTCTTTCGATATTACTCTTCCTTTTACATTACCTAATAAAGGTTCATTGACAAAATCATTGGACCTCTAAGGGGAACTAATATGAATTTTAATATGGTCATCCATATTAACATAACATGTTAGATGTACCTAATTTTTCTCAATACTCTCTAATTCTGCCTTAACTGTTTTACAAATTTTTTCAGATTGTTCTAGGATATTAATTAGGAAATTTTTATGTTCTTCAAGACTGATATCTGAGTCATCTAAGTTTCCACTCAAAAGAGAGAGGTTCCTTTCAAAGACTATTTTGTTCTCAGTATCCTCCTTAATTTCCCATTCTTCTAATTCACATAAATTATCCTCTAAAATCCCATCAGAGGAATTATACACACAATTGTCATCATGATCGTCTGATACTTCCTCTACATCTGGGCACTTTATAGAATTTTCCAGATCTACGTTAATATCTTGTAAATTTGGGGATTAATTTCAAAAACTTTCTTACCACAATGTTTAAATATGGGTTTTAATGTTTTGATCTTAATATTCATTTTTATGATCAATATATTATTTGACTATGGGTAGGGAGTATCTGCCATGCCTATATACTTCCCTAAATGATTGCCTATGGTCTTAAAGAATTCAAAATTAATTAATTCTACAAGTATATCTTTGTGAAGGACAACTTTATCAACTAGAATTTTTTCCAATTTGATAGGTCTAAATTTAGGTTTCCATTCTAGAAAGATAAAATCCTTACCATTTAATCTAGGGCTTTCTCCTTCTAAAAAATTATTTTTAATATCTTGAGAAAAACATCTAATAAACAAAAAAACCTTCAGAAAGAATGACAATACTTACTTGTTCTTGGAGTTCATTTTTAAGCCACTTGGCGATTTTTGATATATTGATACCATATCCATTCTACCTTACCAAAAGACCTTGGGATATGCATAGGCTTTGTATCTTTTCAATTTTTTTGGAGTCCATATTCTATGCACCCTAAATTGGTCGCCTAGACTTTGGGCCCCATTTTATCATTTTATCAATTTATCAAATTTCCTGAATCAGTGCTTTGCAACATTTTCAATTCAAATCAATTTCCTTGATCAAATTGTAATTCATTAAATTATTCAATTATTTTAATATTTCCTAAAGTTTGATCATTTTTATCTAATTAAAAGATTTAATTTTCTTTTTAATTAACTAAAATTTATCTTATTTAATTAAAAGATTTAATCTCCCTTTTAATTGAATAAAATTTATCTTATTTAATTAAAGTAAATTTATCCCTTTTAATTAAATAAAATTCCTCTTATTTAATTAAATTCAATTTCCTCGATTTAATTAAATAAAATTCTTTTAATTTATTTAATTGAAAGAAAACCCCTCTTTTAATTAAATAAATAAAAATCTCCACTTAAAGTACTTTATTTGATGAAACAGGAAATAAATTAAATTAAATTAAATAAAAATCCATCTTAATCATAGCCTTTGATTTTTGCCTCTTAATCTCAGTCGTTCACTTTCCTTTAAAAGGAAACCTCTCCTTCTCATTTTTAGATTAGAATTTTTAGTATTGTTATGTTGCAAGTTTGGAGAGCAATTTTGGAGGAGGATTTGAGCACTTGAGCTTGGATATTGCAACTTCTCTCTTCTTGTCTTCTTCTTCTTGCATCCATGGCATCCATTTAGATTAAATTCATATTAGCTTAGAATCATGTTTATTTTCAGAGATTAAACTTGCATTTGTATTTCCTTTCATCGATTAATCATGCATTGTTATCATTTAGATTAATTTTCTTTTATGCATTGCAATCATATAGAGTAGATCTCATTTTCATGCATTGAATCTCTCATTTCATGGTGTAGTTACATGGGCACTAACTAGGTCAATTTGAGGGCCTTTATTTCAAACCTTTTCACTCCATGACTAGAGAGCTATGAGTCAATATTTGAGGCCTCATTCTTGAGCAACCTTGGATGGAATGATTCATAGAAGTGTGACACATTTTTATCACACCATTTTTGGCACCCACAGTAGGGCATGATGCTCTTGATTTTCCTTCATTTTAATCAGATTTTCAGATTTTCTAATCTTTACACGGTTATTTTATTGAATTTTTTCAAGCCTAACCCTTGTGCAGATTTGTTTGGAGATGAAAACTCTAGATTTTCAAAGATTTGATGATATTTCCCAAACGGCTTGGAGTTTTAGTCTGACATTTGTTTTTCAGGTTGATGACATATCAGAGAAGCTCTAGTAAAAAATTCAGAATTTTCTGAGGTATTGTGATTTTTTTATAATTTTTTCTTTATTTTTCATAAAACCTTAATCTTCGGTGCAAATCAGTGAATATTTCAGAAATTTTTATATTTTCGGAAAGGTATTTAAATTATACAGGGTTCCATTCTTTGATTTTTAAATTTGGATGCAATATTATAGCTCATTTGGTCGATTTATGAAAACTAGTCTATTTTGGGAAAATGGCTCTGTAGGCAACAAATGAAAAGATTTGTTTAAAATTCTAACATTTTTAGAAATCTCTCTATTTTTTAATAGGGGTCTCTTTTCTGTATTTAGGGTTTAGGATCTGAATTAATGGCATATAGGTCCAATCTTGTTGACTAGGTCAAAAATCAAAATTTAAAAAGGGCATTTAATGCTTAGCTTGCACTTATTTTTCACATGGTTAAATGCATGATGTGAGTTATCATTTGGATTATTTGTTGGTTATTATTTCTCTTAAAAATTGATTTTTAGATCTAACCCTAGGGTTTGCATAATTTTAATATACATTGCATGTCTTGTTTGCTTGTCTTGCTTGTTGGAGAGTTCGTGGCTTGCTTTCACGGAATAGCTCAACAAAATGTTTGCGTTGCTTTGGAGTTGAGGTATTTTGTTGATCTCTATAACATTTAGATTTGAAAATAAAATGAACATTTCATGTGTTTAGCTTGAGTGTTTTCTTGCTTTCATAGATCACATTTCCAATTGGTGCTGTAAAAATGGACCTAGATTTGCTTTCTTATATATATGTTTCACATAGTAATTAGGCCCTAGAAACACTATTTGTGGTGATTTTGAGAGAGTGGGCTTCATTCTCTTGTCTTACATGCAAAGCTCTTCTTGACGATAGATCCCCTTGTAGGTAGGGAAGGATTTGTTTTTATCTCATTGGTCAACTTGGTTTGGGCTTCAACTTTTGGCGATACTTTCTCTCTTTGGGGAGATTGGTGTCATTTGTTATTGTGTGAACCTTGAATGAGGTGATTTCAAATTAGCGGGACAATTAATCTTTTTTGCTATATTTTGGTGAGGTGAAGAGGCTAGAGGATTATGCTCTTTTCCCTTTTGGGAGAATCAGAAACTTGGAACCCTTGAATCTGAACTAAGTCCCCATGTGGTCCATATTGTGAGTCTTCCTTGTTAGAGAGGGTTAACAGTAGTGGACATTTCCTTTATTGGGTCAACCACGTGGACAGAACCTCAAGCGGTTATAACCATTTTCTCCATGGTAGTGACAACTGCTATATAAATGTCCTTATGGAAGAAATCTCTACGGGTGTAGTTTCTTGTGGGTTGTCAGATCTCCTCAGCAGCTCTTGATTGATTAAATTCTTAGACTGTGTCAAAACCTTGGTGCACCAGGATTGGATTTCACCCACTTGAGATTACAAAAGTTATAGAGTCATGCCATTACTAAGAACCATAGTGCAACCAACTTTTTATTCTCTAGGAATATGTGTATGATTGGAAAACATTTGAGAACATACACAAGTAGCATTCTTATGGAGTAAAATTACTATGACACTATCTATGCTCATGTGCAAGGTTTCTTTTTCCCTTACTCATTATTTGAAGACATTGATTGCTTGAATTCCCTAATTGTTGTTTTGCGTGCTTGGTTCTTGATAAAATCTGTTAATGCATCTAGTTGGTCAATTAAAATGATCAAATATGAGTTCCCGAGTGATAAAGAATTCAATGTATCTCCCCAAAGAGTGTTATGACATGTTGCTCAACATCCAAATGAACTTAAATGGTATCAATTTACACAAAATGACTCTTGGTCTTCTTTCTTCCACATCTCCCATGTCTTCTTAGTCTTCTATTTCTATTCTTTCTCTTCTTCCTTCACGCTTCTTCCTCTTCTTCCTAAGATCTTCACATCTTCTTGATTCTTTTCCTCTTATTATCTAGTCTACCTTCTTCTATTTTCATCTCCTTCTATTCATCTCTTCTAGATTCCTCTTCTTCTAGAACCATGAATCTCAAATATATTGTTATGGAACCTCTTTTAAGGATAGATGATCTTGAAATTATCTCTCAATTCAAAGATTGTTATTTTTCCAAAAAGTTCATGGATGATAAATTGGAAAAAAATGATATATAAATGAGAAAATGAATTAGATGCCTTTGCTAGAATCATAAGCATGATCTTGTCACAATGATCTCCTTCTTCCAAACATCTTTCATCTTCTAAGTCATCTCATCATTCTTCATCATCCAAATTTTCTTCTTCCAAGTCTTCACTTTCCTCTTCTTCACAATCTCATTCTTCTTCTACTTCTTCCAAGAGTCATGATTCTCTTCAAAATACATACCATAATGAGCAACATGATAATCCTTGTGATACCTCTTCCATGAAGAATGACATGCCCATCTTTGATGACTTTGATGATCCCATCTATTATGCCTCTAATGACTTTGATGCCTATACTGATGATGGCTATTATGATGAAATACACAGTCATACTTATGACACCTATATTCCTAAGATTACTCCTCATTCTGTGCTTGTTCTTACTAGAAAGGGTCATCCCATTGGGTAGATTGTGATGGTGATCCATATGAATCTGATTTTGAAAAAGACTTTGATGAGTTTTGTGAACAATACCTCTTTGATGCTTGTATTGAGGAAGAGAAATTTCACCGTGTTGATTTTAAATGAAAATATCATAAGAGTTTCTCCTTTAAGAGTTCCCATGCTGAAAATAAAGATTGCACTCTCAAGCAAGATCATGTTACTAATGAACCATTGTTTTGTGATGATTCCCTTCCATCCTCTACTTCCTCCAATACACATACATCTCCTAAAGTTTCCAAGCCTTTCACATCTTTCAAAAATCTTTTATTTGACACAGATCCTAATTCTTTTCATGTCATTTCCTATAGTTACCCTCAAGGGCTACCTCTCAAATAAACTCAGGCTAACCTTCACTTGGCTGCAAATATTTTCAATAATTCTAAACCTAAAGAGCCTAAGCCTTTACATGCTATAATGCCTACTTTAGCTAATCCTTCCCCATCTCTTCCCAAGTCTTCCATACAATTCCAACATGCTTCCTTGTCCTTAGAAGTGGCTCCATGTCAAGAGGACTCTAAAAATGATAAAGAAAAGAACATAAAGAAAGATCAAGATCAAGAAATCTCCATGTCATCCAATCCTCTTTATGATGTCTCTTATTCATCTCATGGTTCTTTTGATCCCTTACACCCTTTCTCATTCATTCCACCATATCTTAAGTCTTCTCCTAAGCAAGATCAAGTTACTACTTACACCGTTGAGCTTATTAAAAATCAAAATAACCTTACTACACTTGCAATTTCCAAAGATGATACTTCCATTAAGGTCATTGAAAATGGTGATGTTACTTCCAATGTTGATCCTATTGAAAATCAAGAGAAAAATTATGCGCTTATGCTATCCAAAGATCCTTTTCAAGATCAAATTCTTCCATCTTCTTGTTCTACCACTCCATGTTCGCTTCCACTTTCTACTCTTCCTAAGTCTTTTCAAGCTTCAAACAATCCTATCAAAGAAGGTGCTCCTATTCAAGATATTCACGATCCTATTGAAAATCCTAATGCTCACTCTAAAGATGTTGATGTCCTTGGTTGTCATATACATGTCGATAAACTTATTGATTATCCTTTTGCGTCTTCCACATCCATCCTTGGACCTCCTCCACCAATACTAAGGGCTTCACGTTTTCCTTCCATCTTGGGTCCTTATGTCCCTTCACTTTCCCCTCCTAACTCTCCTAACTCATTATCCATCTTAGGTCCTTACGTCCCTCCATCTCTTATCTTTCCTCAAGATCAACATAGATGTATACCCTTGAATCCTTTTCATCCATCCACCCACCTAAACCAGACATATTCTTCTTCTTCCTCCACAAGTCCCAAGTCTTTTGGAAGAAACTTGAATGTTCAATACAAGAAAAAGAAGCAATAAAAGAATCAATCTAAAAAAGAAGATCACCATGTCTCCTCTAATCAACATGGGAGCCTAAAATCAAGAGAGATATTTAAGAAGAAAACTACAAGACAAGTAGGGGTTCCAAAATCCATCATTGAAGATATTCTCTCTAAATAATAAAAAAGAAATGAAAATCCTATGACTATATGGATTCCAAAGTCTCTCTTGAAAGAGTCTCATGTTGAGAAACAAGTGAAGTTGACATTCAAGCTTTGAAAGGCTTCCACTTCATCTTCTTCCCAAAACATTCTTTCATTCCATGCGCCTAAACCACAACCTCTGCTATCCATTCACCATATTCCTTCACGTATTCCTTCATTCACATTTCCTCCATCCTCTTCCTACCCTTCAAGGTGTGTATTGACATTGAACTTGCCTTCCTTTCCATCTACCCTTTCACAATCCTTCCATTCACTATCCTTCTACCTTCTATCCTTTTTCCTCATTTATCTATTCATCCTATCTTCCAACCTCACTTGCTTTGCATAAAACCTTATCCTCCATTTTCTCTTTCATCTTCCTTTTCCTATCGCCATCTTTGAGCATATAATTTTGAATCCTTTGCATATCATGGTTTATCCTTTCAAGGAGCATTATCTAAAAAGCTTGCCTTCTTCCAAAAAATTCAAAAACTCAAAAAAAATAAAAATAAAAATAAAAAAAATAAAAAAATAAATTAAAGAGAAATAATTTTGTCATATGGTGAAAACTAGTCCCTTGTGGCACCTTGGATATGTACCGTGATGAAAACCTGGCAGTCAGACATCATGCGTAGTTCTTCTACATCTTTCATCCATTCCATATTCTCTCTTTGATCTTGACAATGTTGATCTATACATGAACATTTGGGCTATCTTGTGAGCTATCTTACGATGATCTTGCTTTTATTTCTTTCATGTTTAGCCTTCATATCTATCTTTCTCCATTCATTTTTGCCTATCGCTATCCTTTTCTCCTTTGGCCTTGATCTAATAAAAAAGAAAGAGTAAAACACGGTGCTATGAAGCCTCTTGACATGTCTACTACTTTGGACTACATCCTTTCCTGCTATTGCATTAAAATTTTGTGACTTATCCTATGATGGCCTTTCATTGCTTGTCCAAATATGCTTTACATGATGTTTCTTTTTTCCTAGCTTGGGTACTCTTGAGGATTTTGCCTTTGAGGATTTCTTCCCTTCATTCTCCTTCATTCTCTTGTCTTCCATCTCTTCGACCAGCTTGCTAATCCCTCCTATCCTCCACCTTGCTAAGAATCAGGACTGCACGATGTGATCTTGCTTGGGAGTTTGATGCCCATTCTATCTGGGGGCATCCTTTGTACATACTTATTGATCTTGAAAAAATCCAAAAAAGTGATATATTGTCAAAAATTCTAAAAATTAGAAAATGTCCTGAAAAAATGATCATCTTAGTGAAAACCTAGCAATAGGCGCTTTGATGTATCACCAAAAAAAAAAATCTATTTAAAAAATACAAAAAATTCAAAAAAAAATGGAAAAAGTGCCTTGGTGAAAACGTGGAAACGGGCGCCTTGGTAGCAAAAATTTAAAAAATCCTGAAAAAAAAATTGAAAAAAATGAAAAAGAGAAAGAAATTGTAATAAAATCCAAGTGGTGAAAACCTGGAAACAGGCGCTACTTGAGGCCTTTGCACCCATGTTTCTTAGCATGTGTCCTCGACACTTAGCCTTTCTCCATCATGCCTTGTCCTTGTTGCCTTGGTTTGGAATTGGTCTTTGTCTTTGTCTAGGGGGCATGACTATGTTAGCTTCGGTCTCTATGATGCGTTTGTCTTTAGGACACCTCACAAATGGTGTTTTTCAATACCACCCCAACTGTAAATTTCAATACAACCCCTACCATCGAGTGTTTTTTAACACTTATCGGTTTAGTCCTACCCAGTTTTGTCATGTGGTCTTACCTGCTTGCGAGCATTCGATCCTTATCCTCAGAACTCAGTATCAGTTAACACACTTAAATTTTTAAACACAACACTTAATGCTTGAGCTATGTCATGATATTTTCTTTATGTGCTGACTGTTATTGATTTTCATTGAGTATCCTCGTCTAATAAGTCTCTCTGTGATGCATAGCTAGAGGACTTAGGGCATGGGGCATGTTTTCATTTGCTTCCTGCTTTATGCTTCACTATTTTTGCACAACCGTTCTGCTGGTCATCCTGGCCTCTATGCCTTGATGTGAGCATGGTTTTGCTATATTAAATTGGGTAAGCTAACATCACAGTCATCTTGACCTTTATGTCTTTGATGCTTATGTTAGAATCTTTCCACATTCCAATATGATATAAATCACATTCATATCTTCATAATTGCACTTGTAACTAGTGATGATTGTGTGATTTTCCAATGTCCGTTAATAATGGCCCAATGATGAAAATAAGTTCCTTAACATTCTCTAATGAATGATGAACACAAAATTCCTATGTTTGTTGCTATATTGCAAGTACACCTTTGCATTTTCATATAGCTTGCATTGTTTGACTTCATGTTAATTTGCATTTTTAGGCTGCATTATGAGTTTGAGAGGGTTTTCTTCATCTTTCTTGTGGACTTTTAGTCAACTGTGGCCATGTTTGATCTTCATTTCCTTATCTTCTTTCGTGATCTCAATCAAAATTTTCAATCTTAAACAGTTGATTGGTTTTGGGGCATTCTCTTTCTTAAGGCAAATTCTCTTTCTTCTCTCCATTTCTTTCTACCTCTTCCAAACTTCTACCTTCCATTCGCTTTCACCCCACTTCTTCTTCTTCTTCTTCTTCTTATTCTTCTTCTTCTTCTTCTTCTTCTTCTTCTTCTTCTTCTTCTTCTTCTTCTTCAACCTTAGGCATAATTTTCATGTTGGATGATCTACCTTGGTTCTGTGATCCTTATATCTTTCATCTTACATCAAGAACCTTATATTTAGTTCGATTTGATCAAAATTTATCAATTTTTTGTTTCTCTTCTATCTCATTTCGATTTCGATCACGAGGGGGCAATACCTATCAAACTTCAATCTTTGATTCAGCTTGATCAGTTATATCAGTCTTGCTCAAGATTCTTAACTCTGACATGTCAATTACTTAGAAACAATGGTGTTGACTTTGTCTTTTTCAATTGTGCTTATTTTTGTCCTGATGTGTTCCCAAATCGATCACACGTCTGGGTTGTTTTGTGATCCCAAGTCAACCTCACACTTCAACTGCATTCTTTGACTACATGTATTCCCGAGTCGACCACACATTAGTCAAAGAGGGGCAAATGTATGCACCCTAAATTGGTCGCCTAGACTTTGGGCCCCATTTTATCATTTTATTAATTTATCAAATTTCCTGAATTATTGCTTTGCAACATTTTCAATTCAAATCAATTTCCTTGATCAAATTGTAATTAATTAAATTATTTTAATATTTCCTAAAGTTTGATCATTTTTATCTAATTAAAAGATTTAATTTTCTTTTTAATTAAATAAAATTTATCTTATTTAATTAAAAGATTTAATCTCCATTTTAATTGAATAAAATTTATCTTATTTAATTAAAGTAAATTTCTCCCTTTTAATTAAATAAAATTCATCTTATTTAATTAAATTCAATTTCCCCCATTTAATTAAATAAAATTCTTATAATTTATTTAATTGAAAGAAAGCCCTCTTTTAATTAAATAAATAAAAATCCCCACTTAAAGTACTTTATTTGACATGAAAAAGGAAATAAATTAAATTAAATTAAATAAAAATCTCTTTTTCATCACATCTTTCTAAGTGGTGGATTTTTGCCTCTTAATCATAGCCTTTGATTTTTGCCTCTTAATCTCAACCGTTCACTTTCCTTTAAAAAGAGACCTCTCCTTCTCATTTTCAGATTAGAATTTTTAGTATTGTTATGCTGCAGGTTTGGAGAGCAATTTTGGAGGAGGATTTGAGCACTTGAGCTTGGATATTGCAACTTTTCTCTTCTTGTCTTCTTCTTCTTGCATCCATGACATCCATTTAAACTAAATTCATATTAGCTTAGAATCATGTTTATTTTCATAGATTAAACTTGCATTTGTATTTCCTTTCATAGATTAATCATGCATTGTTATCATTTGGATTAATTTTCTTTTATGCATTGAAATCATATAGAGTACATCTCATTTTCATGTATTGAATCTCTCATTTCATGGTGTACTTGCATGGACACTAACTAGGTCAATCTGAGGGCCTCCATTTCAAACCTTTGCACTCCATGACTACAGAGCTATGAGTCAATATTTGAGGCCTCATTCTTGAGCAACCTTTGATGGAATGATTCATAGAAGTGTGACACATTTTCATCACACACATATGTATAATTTCCTTCTCAAAACCAAACTCGATGATTGCTTTGGAGCTCAGGGCTGTGGGTTGAAGTAATGTATGATCTTCTATTCTAGTCTTATCCTTAGTTTTAGGGCAGAAGTCATTAGGGTTACTCAATGATCTGAAAGAATTATGAATTTTGAGAGCAAGGGATGGCTTTGGGTATCTAGGTATTGGATTATTGTGGGATCGCTTGGATTTGACCTGAATCCAAGCATCTAGAGCCTCCACAGGAGTAGGGGGAAATCCATTTCTATATTTCGTAACATATTTGGTAAGTTCGAAGAATGTGGTTTGTGCATCTAGATTTTTGACTGTGCAGATGGTATGGTAGTATAGAGAGGATTTTGAGAACCGAGGAAAGCCAAAGCTGAATGAATTTTCTTGTTGTGTGCTGAAGAGAACATGAAGACCTATTTTTACCATTTCCATGCAAAAGACCACGCGACAGAGCGTAGAAGAGAAGAGCCATTTTTTATGTGATGCTTAATTTTTCAATGATTAGTGACTTAGAATTTTTAATAACTAATTTAATTCTATTAATACTACTATTACACGATAATAATATTGTTATTAGAATCAATACTAATTATTCTTATTATGAATATTAAAAATAATAATATTTAATATTAGTCTTAATTATGTTATTAAAATTATCATTATTAATGTTACTATTAAAATAATATTAATAGTACTCTTAATTAAATTATTATTATTGGTAAATTAATAAGTTGGTATTATTGGTATTAGTGCTTACCTTTATCAATGTTGTAGTTAGATGATCCCCTAATACTTATATATTATGATTATTTGATGCAATCATTGGTGGCATTAAAGATTTTTTCTTTAGATACATGTAGGTAGAAGTGATCATAGGTGGGTAATTGTGTTTGATTTATGGTTGGTGAGGGGATATATTGTTAGATCATTTTAAAATATTTTGAAATTAGTCCCACTTACATTGTTTTATGTTTTAACATTTTAGTTTTTATTATTAGATGTATCCAAGACTTCTATATATTGAGGATATCGTAATTGATTAATTGATTAATTGATTCATCGTCAATTAGTTTGATCATTTGATCAAAAGCTCTTGTAATCTCTTGAATCAATAGAATAATTTCTTTCTTTTACAATTTTGTATTTATTTACAGTAGGAACCATTACACCTAGATTTTAATGGTCATCGTCAATTTTTATTTCTTTTCCATTTGAATACCAAAGAATTACAACTTACACCTACAACAGCAGCTATACTAACATCTAGAAGAAAAAGTTCTTAAAAACAAAAAGTAAGAATTGCCAATTTTTCTTATTCCAATAAATCAAAAAAAAACAAAAAATTTGTCATTTTTAGCCAAATAAATTAATTTTAAATGGAAAATAAAACTACTTTCTCTGGTCACTTAAGTTAGATATAAAAGATTTGCTATGTTCATGCAGCCGACAGAATTCTCATGACTTGACAGGTTTTTCTTTATTTATTAGCACTCTCCAGTCTCCACTTGTCCTAGTTGCAGTACGCAGCTCAAAATGTATCCGAGAGGACAATTTACAGGTATCACTTTTTATAGAAATTAGTATTATTTAAAGCTGGGAAGGTACGCCTTACTCAGAAGCACTTACTTTTCCAAATCCGTGCTCTGCCAAAGTAGAGGTGATTGCGTATAAATGGCCAACTTATGAAGGAGATGATCAGTGATATTTGCAGCCTTTTGTAAGGGAATCTGCTCTTCAGACTTTGATCGTAAGCCACTCGCTTATAAGAAAATAGTGCCGTATTTGGGTGTGCATAAAAGTATGTCTTACTTTCTGTTTAGGGACCTCAGGTGTAGGGTACTATTGCACCATTTTTGGGGTTATGTGTGTTTTTAACTCTGCTAAAAGGTAAGCTTGGAATGTGATGGATTTTAAATTTTTTTAAAATGGTATAGATTGATATGTTATATTTTTTTAAAATGGTAAATATGAAAGTTTAAATTATTAATATTTATAATCAAATATATATTTATTTAGATATTTAAAAATGATAAATACAAATATTAATTTAGATTTTTACGCCGTAGGTGTTTCCATTTGGGAATGCCCCGACCTCATTTTGATAATCAACCATTAAGTTATGTCCACGGCAGTTGGACGACCATTGAATTGATCCTGAGTTTAATAGTTTACCGCCGTTGTTTTCTTTTTCAAGTT